>CDMY01000358.1:18713-30183 GCA_001179505.1 Vitrella brassicaformis | reverse complement strand
CCCCTCTCCCATCGATCGCTAGCTGAGGGCGCTAGTGAGCCACTCCATTGGCTCAGCTATCACGCCAGGCAGCTTGGCCATCAACAAGGTCTTGTCGTCCAGATCTCTCGTCATGCACACGGCCGCCCTCTCCACCTGCTGCGTGCCGCCGAAACGCGACGGCTCCTTCCTGGGCTGCTTCTCGACAAACAGAGACCGGTACCCCAGCCGCTCGTACAGCTGAATGGCCGGCGTGTTCACTTGGTCGACGAACAAATACACCGACGTCAAGCCCCATCTGGCCGCAACCTTCTCACACTCGCGGCAGAGCTTCTGCCCTATGCCCTGCCGCCTCGCCTGCGGGGCAACCACAAGACCACTTATCACTGCCACGTTTGGCGCTTGACTAGCTCCAGAGGAGGACCCATCCTTGGCAGCAGTGGCAGTGGCAGCGGCTGCTGATAGTTTCCCACTGTCGATTTCGCTGCGCAGCCTGGTGCCCTTCTTCGCTTTCATGAGCTCCATGTTGACGCACCCAAGGAGAGCGTTAGTGCGGGGATCTTTGGCGGCGAGGACCACACCGTCCTGAACGATCCTGTTGGGTCCGATCAGCTCGATGAGACCGTTGTAGACGTACTTGTCCAGCTCGGCCACCTGCAGCTCACGCAGCCGGCCCTGAGCACCCCAGTTGGACATCACGTAGAAGAGGCTCAGCGCCTTCAAATCCCTGCGAACACACAAGCACCGGGAATGAATGAATCGAGCGAGATTTACCGTGCAAATGAGCCACTAGCTTACTGGAAGGGCACCTCTTCGACACGGACGCGGCCGGGGGGCGAGCTCCTGGTTGGCTGCTCGAAGGCCTTGGATGAGAGCGCCTTGCTGCCGACCGTAGCGGAGGACTTCGTCAGTCGGCCTCGCTGGGCGAGAGACCGACGACGGGGGAGAGCAAGAGGGGCAGGTTGAAAAGCTCCGTGTGATGGTTGCCGGCCTTGGCGTTGATGCCTTGTTTGCTGCGGGACCTTCACTGCCTGAAGGGCTGCCACACACGTCAACGGCAAGGCGACAGCAAGCAGCAGGATCACCAACACGGCGGCAAGAAGCATTGGAGGACGACATTGGTCATGATGAGAGCTCCGCTGCTGCTTCCCCTTCATTGAAGAGGACCGGACCTTGATAGATCAGCAGCGGCAGACGGAAGAACGTCCTTTTCTCCTTTGGATGACAAGTGTCTTCCGCTGCCGCCCTTTTTGCCCTTCTCTATCCATTGCCGGCTTTGTCTGCATGCGCGAGCTCGGGGGGGAGAGGGGGCGCGAGCTTGCCGTCTTAGTGACAGTCCTTTCCCCCCTTCTTCCTCCGAACCCGGCATCAAATTTCATTCTACACCAAGCGAACAGGCGGCCCTTGTACCGCCCCACGTCATTTGGGAACTCGTCAGCCATGTCGAGTGATGTTGGAGTAGAGGACCCATCTGGCGTCCAGCCGGGTGCAAGTCAGGAGGGCGGGTTCAAGTTCCTCACGGCCGTCAACCTGCGGCCCGAGGATGACCCCGCCACGAGGCGCCGTTCCATCCTCGACAGCGTCAAGGGCGGCACCAAGATTCTTGACCTCTATGGCGACCTGAACGAACTCGTCAGGACACTCGATGACAGGTCAGGCAGGGAGAGCAATATGTACCACCGTTGGCACCGAGGCCATCCATTCATGCATGCGCATGCCTTGCTTGTGTTTGTATGAGTTGATTGGTTGGTTGCTTGTGTCTGGTTGTTTGGCTGGATGCATTGCAGGGTGGAGAAGTTGCTGGAGGACCACGAGAATGACTTTTTCCTGGCGTACAAGACCCACATGTATTCGGTTCAGAAGGAGTTCAAGGCGCTCAAGCAGAAGGCCGACATCGAGGAGGCCAAGACCAGACGAGACACGCGCATCAAGTCACTCGAAAAAGAACTAGAGTGAGTGAGTCACACCGGCCGACAAGACAGCACAGATGGATGGATGGATGGATGGATCCCACGAGTCCTCCTTGTCTGTCGGTTGCATTGCAGGTGGTTCATGACTGAGGCGTTGCGTCTGGATGAGCTGTGCAAGAGCTACAAGCGTGACGTCGACAAGTGGAAGGCCAAGGCTGAGGCACTCGAGGAGGACCGACGCTTCCTGGAGGACCAAATCAAGGGATCCAAGAGGCAAAACAAAGTCCTCAAGGCCGCCGTCGAGAGGGCCCAGAACAACGCATACCACGCACTTGTCCTGAGCCAGACCAGCCCACCTGCACCGGCATTGACGGGCGGTGCGGACACTCACCAGCCGCCAGCGTCTCTCCCTGCTGTGTCCACACGCCCACGAGAAGACACTCAAGACCGCGGAGCTTCCGCCCCTTCGATGTCCACCAAACTGGTGGGCCCGGTAGTGCACGAGACGATCGATGAGGGGCGCGGGGCGACCTATGTTGGCGAGGACGGGATCGGCATGGGCATGGGCATGGGCATGGGTGCGGCGGGTGAGGAGCTGGAGGGGCGGTACGTGGAGCAGATCAACAAACTCAAGGCACAAGTGGAGAAACAAAAGAAAACCATCAGGTCAGCTCAGGGGGGGGGGTCGTCTCGCGGCGCGGCGCGGCATGCGATTCGATTCGTGATTGGGATATGTACGAACGTAACATGTGTGTGGCTGGGCTGCACTGCAGGACTCTGCGTACATCTGCGTCTCACGCGTACGGAGAACGTTCAGAGTTGGAGGAATTTTTCCTCAAGTGCATCGATGAGGTGCGTCGCGAGATATCCCGCCGCAGACACAGGGCCCGTCAGTACCACACGCAGCTGCTGCAGAAGTCCATCGACAGCTCCACCAGCAAAGAGGGGGCTGCCGCAGACACGGACAAGTCGCCCAGACCTGAAGGTGCGGAGGTGTCAGTCACGTCATAGACAACGTCACAATGCACACCACACGCACAATGTGTCTGTCTCGTGTTGGCATGTGTTGGGTGATTGATTCATGGATGCGATGAGAGCAGAGGCGGGGTCCATCCCTTTGGACAGCTTCACCACGGCTGACCGCCGTAAGGCAATCGAACTCCTCCTCTCATCGGAAACAGTCCTGGTGAATATGATGGGTGGCCGAGACACAGACAGACAGACACCCACGCACCCCTCTGTGTCATACCATCGATGCGTGTATGCAGGTGCACTTGTACGAGAAGATGTTCCCCCACCGTGCGTCAGGGGTGCCCATGGGCGCCACCAAGGACCGCAGCGGGCGAGACGGCGTCTACAAGGTCCGCAGCAGCAACAGTGGCTCGCCCAAGGCGGCTGGAGGGCTGCATAACACAACCAAGAGCTCGTCAGACCCCCCGTGGACCTCTCCCAGCGAGTTCCTGCCGCCCATTGTGGCCGACAGTGAGCCGCCTGCCAGCTCCCAGAACAATGGCATTGGTGTGTGAGGGTGTGGTATGCACATTTGTGTGTGTGTGTGTGATGGATGGATGGATGCATTGATTGAATGTCTATCAATGACTGACCTGGTGAAACACACCCACAGCACAGCACAGCACACGGCCGTTGGCTGAATCATCCCGTGGATCCGGAATGTCAAGCAGCTAGGCTGTGCCTCCACACACACAAACACACACACACACACGAGTTCACTTGCGATCGATATCCACGTGCGATGGACCGACAGCACACACACACAGCCGGGAACATATCCGGCAGGCAGGCACACAGACAGACAGACAGGCAGAGAGGGAGAGAGAAAGAGATCAGTGTGCATCAACGCCGGAGAGGCATGGTGATCTTCTCCCGCCTTCTTCCCCCCTTGCACCAATGCACATGGCTAGTGACCACCTCAGCGTCCTATATCTAGCCACAACGACACACGGCACAGCAACCAGGGCCAGTAAAGCAAACACATATGCGGCAAGACACAAAACGAGCAGCCACCGGACCACACACACGGGGAGGAAGGGGGAGAGGGAGGCCAGCAGCGACTGAACGGTCGCCTGCATATTGTCTTCCAAGGCGCTCGACGCTCTGTCACATCACATTCACGGGCAGACGGACAGACAGACAGACGGAGACACATTCACGCCGCTGCTCTACGTGTGTACGTGTGTGTGTGTGTGTGTGTGTCTTAGCGTGTTTGGATACGCGCTTACTCATAGAAACTGCGGAATAGTGGAGATTCCACCCCCTGCCTGCCCCACAGCAAATAAATAACCCTGTACACACACACACCCAGAAGCACACATACGGTATGGCCATAGCTAAGACGCCCATCCCATCCTTCCACAGTGGCCGTGCCTGGCCTTTTGTCAGACCTTGCATCTATGTTGGTGATGAGTGTCCAGGGCATGTACTCGTCGAACGGGTCGTCACTGTCGGTGATGACCGCCCCACCCGCCACAAACAGACCACTCAACGTGTAGACCAGCTCATATCCCACATCCTGAGCACATGGCCGATCCGTCCATCCATCCATCCATCCCTCTTGCTCGTTCACCTGCCATTCAGTGTGTGCCTCGGCCACTTGCGCCCTTATCAGCAGGCCATCGTCCCCACTTTGATATCCCCCCCCTCCCCCCACCAAGAGAACATAGTCACCCGCTCGGACCTCACGTGCCGCAATAGAGCGCCACCGCGTCTCGTCCCCACAGCCACCGTCATAGTCATCATCATTATCAGCCGATGGCATAGCAACATGAGACCCGTTCGCTGTATCCCCGATAATCTGATGATGCCGCTGTGAAGGACAGACACCTCTGTTTGGCGGCGGCCGACACACAGGCAGCCTGTGGGATGGTGATAGCACCAGCCGCCGGTGGCCTGGTTCAAACATGAGTGCAGTGGCCCTGGTCAGCTCCTCGGCATAGCTACGCCGATAATACACCTCAGTGAAGGCCGGCCGCCGTCTTCCAGTCCCCCCTGCAGTCATGACGCGATCCCCCACTTGCAACATCGACACGGGCACCGTCTCCGCCCGGCCTCCGTCCTCACTCAGCCGCACCACCGGCATAAAGGACGCCACACATGCCTTTGGTGGGGGTGGCCTGGAGGGCGGCTTCTTGGGCGGTGGGGGGGGAGGAGGGGGCGGCTTCCGCGGCTCGGGCCTGCGCCACTGGTAGTAGGACTCGACACACTTCATGTAGGGCGGTGTTCGCGGCACCCATTTGCCGTACAGGCACTGGAACCGCTTGTGGTCGAAGGCCGTGTCCCCAGCATAGGTCCTCTCTGCCACAGGGTCGGTGTGGTGTCCCCTACTCCAGAACCACTTGTACTTGTCCCTCACGTATCGGTTGCCCATGTCCTGCTTGCCCGTGAGCTGGGCCTTCAGGGGCTCTGCGCGGCTGCCCGACCAGCAGAAGGCATAAAACACGCTGCCGTGCCGTCTCAGCCACGGGTTCTTGTGCCACAGAGATCTGAGGTCAGCCGCACTCGTGGCGTCCTCGTTCTGGCGGGCCACTGCGTCGAGGTTGAAGCGGGTGTGGGAGTCGCCCTCGATGGACGTCGGGAAGGGACACTCCTCTGTTGTTGTGTAGATAGATAGATAAAAGCACACAGGAGGGGAGGCCCCCGGGGGGATGTTGATACATACCTGTGTCTGTCTCGTTGTCTGTGGTCACGGTGCCATGCTCACTTACTGTAGCAGACGAACGGCATGTTGGTGAAGAAGCCCCCCGAGCAGGTGACCTTTGCGGCCGGCCTGCTGTTCCACTTGCCCTGCTGTGGCTCAGGCAGGTACCCCTCCTTGCACCGAACATGAGCCGAGTATCCCGGGTAGATGAGCCCGCTCTCGACCTTGCCTGCCGTAGCGCCCTTGCTCGTGTTGTAGGCCTCAGACCCCTCGAAAAACTGGTACTCGTCGCCCAGAGGGGTGCACATGGCTATGCATGCAGCATGCATAATTCAATTGCATACACAGACAGACAGACAGACAGACAGGTAGAGAGATATATACATATGGAGTCTGTGTGTGTATACGTCTGCATTCGATGTCAGGCTTGGTCCATGTGCCGTCAGAGCACTGAGACACGGCCTCCTTCGGGCCCTCATTGTCGATCGTCGCCCAGTTCCACCTGAAGACCACGAATCATATGCACATGTCCACAGAACACTCACCCACACAGCCCTCCTTTCCCCCCAACATTGTTTACTCACGTGCATTCGGTGGTTGGCCTATTGGGGTCGTCCCCCTGCAGCACCTTCTCGCCCGCCACACAGCACTTGAGGGTCCTTTTGGCTCCGTGCTGGACCGAGGCGAAGAGGCTGTCGGCCATGCTGGGAATGTGCACGCGGCCGACCCCCGCGTCGAGCACAATGTGGGCGGGGCCGAACATGACGTCCGTCTCGACCTCATTCTCGGGCGCATACTCGGGGCAGCTGCCTGACGGACATACAAATATCCAGCCATTGACAGACAGCACTGTCTGTGGAGCCGGCGGGCGCGTTGTCGGCGTGTGTCTCTCTCTGTCTCTGTGTGTGTGCATGGCTGGTTGATCGTGACGTACGGTAGCAGTTGAGCTCCCTGGCGGTCCACCTGCCGCCCGCACAGCGGATCTCCTGACGGGCCTTGGGGCCTGGCACACCAGAGGGGAGGGGGTCCAGCTGACCCTGAACCACACAACATCCAACATGCATTCACTCAGGACCAGTGCATTCACTGGTCGCTTGGTTGAGTACGGGTGAGGTGAATATGTGGCAGGTGATGTTGAATGCTGAGCCGACGATGTCCACCCCATGGTATCCCTCCACCACGTAGCGCGAGTCGTCAAGCGCCAAGGGATCGTTCTCCTTCAGAAACTCGTAATACGGCGGGCAGTGCGCTGACACGACACACATACATGCGCACACGACGGACGACATCGATGTGCATCGATCGCCTCTCTCTCTGTATATGTGTTTCCTTCTCTATCTATGTGTAGCATGTTTGCCGACGGTCGCATCTGAGGGCGGGCGGCCACCATGGGCCGTCGTTGCATTCGATCCTCTCCGGCTCATATCCCGCGCCGGGCGAGAAGCCCTCAGCACAAGTGACGTGGGCGACGCTGCCGTGTGTGGTGCCGCTCGCCTCTATCACATACGCATGGGGCTTCTCAAGAGTCGGGATCAGCATCTTGACCGGATCACCGCAGCTCTCTGAGATGAGAGAGAGGCGCATACAAAGATCGGGAGATGGCCTGTGTGGACACACACGTTGGTGGGCGTGTGTATGTGTGTGTATTTTTGCAGTAGATTGAGGTATCCGTCCACTGTCCGTCCCAGCAGGTGGCGAAGTCGAAGGGCTGTTTGACGATTGACGTCACGTCCATGTCAGTGTTGCACCGGATCACATAGCGGAACCCGTGCAGGTACAGAGGCACCGCCTTGCTGCCCTTGGGCGGCTCGTACTCGTCCGCAAAGAGAGACGACTTGACGTCCTTGAGCTCCCTCGGCGGCCCTTTGTCGATGGCCCGCAGCTCGGCCAGCTCCTGTGTCTCGGTGATGGGGTTGTCTGAGGCCTCCTGTGCCTCGTACCGCCGCGTGTCCTCATTGATGCGCGCCTTCTGCAGATTGAACTCTTCACGGCAGGGCGCTGGATGACACACAAAAGGGTGTGAAAGAGACAGACCGAGATCTGTCTGTATCTGGGGGTGTGAGGGGGTGTGAAGGTTGCTGGCTGACTGAAGCATTGAAGGGTGGGTATGGACCACCTGCCGTCCCTGCACTTGATTTCTTCCTCCTGAGGGAAGGGGTGCGGCTCGTACTCCTCCTTGCACCGCAGACGCAGCGCCGAACCATGCCGGTAGATCCGATCGCCCGTCTCCCTGGTCGACATCGCGTAGTAGCGGTTCACCTTCTCGTCCTGTCGGTGAGTGAGAGAAACGCACAGCAACCAAATGGGATAGGCTTGCGGCTTCGGCCTGGCCTGTATGCTGACTGACGTCGGTGAGGTTTTGTTCCTTTTTGCAGAACATGGCCGGCTCGCACACCATCCTCTCGCGTTGGGGGGGCACAAATGCAGGGCAACGAGCTGACATACACACCGCACCGCAGCGGGGTCATCAATATGTGCTGTCTGTATCTATCTTTCTCTGTCTGTCTGTGGTCAGACTGACCATGGCACGACACGCGCAGTTGCGTCCAGACGCCGTCGTTGCAGCGAACGACACAGTACTTGTTGTCCTTGTCGCAGAAGGGCAAATCAAGCTGTCCATCGGCCTGCATCTGCGGACGCTCCGTGGGGTAGTCGCTGTTGATGCACTCGACTTTGATCATATCGCCGTCGTCATAATTGTCGCCCGACTTGCGTACGAAAGGGCTGCCCGGGGGGTGGGGGGGTAGAGGGGCGCCTCGGCCTCGCTCGTCGAGGGGATGGTCCGGTGATATGACTCGTCAACGTGCTCGTGGCCGAGGTAGGTCACCCTGTAATATGTGGAGTCCAGGGGGTAGAATGCCGTCGACTTGCACTGCCCTGAATGAATGAACGGAATGCCAGCCAACAGAAAGAGGGATTTGGGTAATGTTTTCTTCTGTGTCGGTTCGGTCGGTCGGCTTACTGACTTCTGCATTTGATTTCTTGTCTGGTCCACTTTCCGTCTTGGCAGGCCACCACGTCGCCAGTGCTGGCGTGCCAGTCGGGGTCGCTCCATTCGGCTGCACAGGTGATGTACCTCCTGCTGCCGTGGCTGAAGTGCTCGATGACGCCGTCGAGGGCCGACTGCATCTTGCGGGGGTTGTCGATGTACTCGAGGCCGATCTGGTCCACATTAACCGTCGGGGGGACGTGCGCCTTGGTGTGGCTGATCACATGGCCCTCCTGCCCGTAGGGCGAATGGTAAGGCAAACAGCGCTCTGAATGAACAACCAGATAGATGTACACGAGTGCGTGTATGAGTGAGTCTCTGTGTGTGTCTGTGCGGTGACATACATACTTCTGCACTGGATGGAGACGTGTGGGAATGCGCCGTCGGTGCAGGTGAGTGTCTGGACTTTGCCTGGCGGGTCCGGGGATATGGCCGTGAAGCTCTCGAAGGGATTGTCAGCCACTGCACACCATACCCCCAAGTGGCAGGCAGGCAGGCCAATGCCACACACAAACGTACAGGTAGAGAGCTATGGGTGTGTGTGTGTATGTTTGAGGTGCGTGTCCCTCCCTCCCTCCGTCCCTCCCTGGCTGGGTCACCTTGGCAAGTGACTTTGATGGTGTCTCCATTGCTGTAGGTCTCCTTGGTCTCGCGAACATTGACCAGCACCACACCGTGGGGCGGCTGCCGATGCTCAAACGGATCGCTGCACGTCGCTGCAGACAGACACATACACACCTCTCATCGGCAGGCTCTTCCCATCCTTTGTGTGTCTGTGGTTGGTTTGGTTGGGTAGCGTACCGACACACTGGAAGGCTGGCGGTGTCCAGTATCCGTCGACACACCTGAGGGCGTCGCAGTCGGGCGTGCCGAAGTTGTCTGTCTTCCAGCCATCGGGGCCCTTCGACGGCCGCCCACACGACATGCGACGCCAGAAATGGGGGGCCACGTCTGGACTAAACGACGTGCGGCACCTGCAATGCACACACGCACACACACACACACAAGAGTGACATATATTCGTTCGTATGGTGGTGGTGTGGACGCACCCGAATTTGACGCAGGATCCATGTCTGGGGTATGCGCTGAGAGCGAGCTGAGCCTCGCGGGTCTCCGCCTGCCTGAAGACGTCCACAGAGTGTCCCGAGCATGCCGTCTGGTTGTCGATGTCATCGAGCGACTCGACGATCCTGTAGTTGTAGCGGACCGGATCCAACACCGTCTGCAGATCCTTGCACTGACCTGAGAAAGGAGAAGGAAGACGTGTGGGTCGGGTGTGTGTGTTGGGGGAGCTGGCATTGAATGCATTACGTACGGTGGCAGAAGAGTCCGCTGGTGGTGTATTCTCCGTTGCTGCACATGACCGTGCTCTGCTCGCCGCTGCCCGTGTTGTTGTAGTAGCCCTTCTCCGTCAGACAACGGACCACTATCTGCGTACCGTGCGGGACTGGCGCCTTCGGGGTGGGCTTGCTCACCACCACCATGCCCTCGGGCGGCACATACGTCTTGCAGGGAACTGGATGGGATGGATCGTCGACACACACACACACACACACACACATCCTTCCTGTCTATGTAACTCAACTCCTTCGCTCAGTGGCTCCCCTGCTGACTTTCGCATTTGACAAGTGGTGGGAATGGCGTCCACGTGCCGTTGGTGCAGACGGTGACAGCGCCGTCGAATCCCTCGGATATGCCGACGGCGCCCTGGGCCTTGTCACACTTGACCTCGATCTGTGCGCCGTGCCACGTGTTGCGTGGGTCATCCACTGTGCCGTTCGGGATGGGGCGCAGCCGATAGAGCTCAGGGTGCGGCGTGAAGGGCGGCAGCTTGCCACACGGACCTGGGAGCGGAGTCACGGGCACACCACAAAGATCCAATCACGTCATGATGTGTCTGTCCGTGTTTCTAACCACCGGACTTACTGTGGCATCTGATGGGCAGGTCCGAGTAGATGCCCCTGTCACACATGAAGGTCTCCTCCCTCCCCCTCTCCTCAATGGACCCCTTGCCGGGGACATAGCCATGCTCCACATTGCACTTGACATTGACCTTGGTGCCGTGCGGGTGGCTGCCCGCGTTGATGAGGGCCGACAGCTCGGTGGCGTCTGTGACTGTGAGCTCGGCGGACTCACTGGGCAGCTTGCGGATCTCTGGGAAGTGGTGTGGGTCGAGAGTGGCGGCGCGCACCGAGATCGACGTGATGATGTAGGCCTCGTTCATCAGGTACGAAGGCAGCTCGCGGCAGTCCCCTGATGGATAAATGGATTGATGGATGGATGGATGCAGCCAACAGGGTTCATGTGATGCCGTCTGTTCTGTGTGTCTTGTCTTGTCTTGTCTCCCCTGCCCGGCTGGCTGGCTGGCTGTCTGGCTGGCTTACTGCCGCAGACGAGCATTTGTAGCGACCATTTGCCGTCGTTGCAAGTGAGTGTGTCCTCCTTGCCGCCACTGACGGTGTGGAAGTGCATCTCCCTGTTGCACCGGATGGCCACTGTGCTGGCGTGCTTCATCTCCGACGACAAGGCGATGTCCGGCTCGGCGCGGTAGACGTCCTCCACAGTCAAAGGGGCCTCACCCTTGTGTGTGGGCGGCAGGGAAAGCGCCAACACCGGACAGTTTGCTGTCAACGGAAAGACACAGAGACACACACCTGTTTGTGTTGCGTGCCGACTGACCGCCCCGACCTTGGCACTGCAGTGCCAGCTCGGATCACTTGCCGTCTTGGCATTTGAGCACCTGCTCCTCGCCGTCCTGGATGCACACCACGCGGATCTCGTCGCCGTGCTTGTGCTTGGGCTTGGCCGCCAACTCATCCTGACTCATCGGCATCGTCTTGAACGCCGGAGGGACCCTCTCGGGCGCCGGGCAGTCAGCTGATGGATAGAGAACAGAACAAGACAGCGGCATGTGTGGCGAGGGAGCACTTGCATCCC
>CDMY01000358.1:0-18413 GCA_001179505.1 Vitrella brassicaformis | reverse complement strand
CCCCCCCCCCCCCCCCGAGTCCCTACCTCTGCATGAGAGCTGTCGTTCTGTCCACATGCCGTTGCTGCAGAGGAGAGTGTCTTTGGCGGGCATGTTGGACTCGTCCTCCACGGAGTACCCCTGGGTGCACGTGAGGATCCGCTCGCTGCCGTGCCGATAGGGCGCCTGCAGGTCGCCCTGAACCTCTACTGTGAAACCCTCGGGAGGAATGTCCGGCGGGTGGTAACACAGCCCTGCCAGACCAGATACATACACCAAACGTGACGTGAGTGGCCGGTGTGTGTAGCGGTGTGTGTAGCGGTGTGTGTGTGTCTGACTGTAGCAGACGAGTCCCTTGATGGTGTACTTGTCTCCGAGGCACTTGAGCATCTCTGCCTGCCTGCCTGTCGGCCTTGACGTGCGGCCCGTACCCCTTGGAGACGTCACACGACAGGCCTATCTGCTCGTTGAAGTCAACGCTCGTCACCTCGTACACGTTCTCGGGCACGTTGAAGTACTGCACTTGGTAGCCCGCCTCGGCGGGCTTGTAGGGCGGGCACTTCCCCGCACACTCGAGCAAAAAGTCTGTAAGATGGCATGGCATGACCACACCAACACATGGAGTGGAGACACACAACACAGACGTAGATTCGTTCCGTCATGTCATGTCATCCACTGACTGACCTGACCACTGCCAGAGCTCGTCATTGTCTTCGCATTCCTCTGGTGTGCCGTAGCATGTGCATCTGACGGTCTGGGGCTCCCACTGCCCCTCGGGCACCTTGAATGGCTCCAGACAGCTGACTGTGACGGTGGCCCCCGAGCGCCGGTCCTCCTGGCCCATCGGGGGCTCCGTCACATACCGGTGGGCTATCGCGCTGGGAATGTGGAACGGCGGACACATACCTGCACGCACATCACATACGTACAGGGGTCCGTCCCCGCGGTGTCGAGGTACCTCTGCATTCGAGCAGGAGCTTCTGCCAGTTGCGTCGATGCACTCGCTCTCCTGCACGCCCTTCTCGAATGGCGAGCCCTTGGCGGCAGCGTAGCCGTCCTTGCACGTCACAATGCGCCTGGCCCGGTCCTGGTAGCCCTCACCCTCAACCACATACTTGCGCTCGAGCACTGGACGCTTGTAGAAGGGCGGCATCAGGATGTCTCGCGGGCACGTGCCTATGTGGCAGACAGACAACGTATCGGTCGGCCGGCAGTGTACTTGTGTGTGTCGCTTTGTGTCTTCTGTGTGTTATACACTGACTTGACTTACTTTTGCAAGGCAGGCCGAGTGGGTCGATGAATCCGTCGTTGCAGAAGAGCACCTCGTACGTGTCCATGCCCTTGGGAACCGGGTTGTGGGGGGCGCACTCCATCCGAATGATTTCGCCAGACCGGATGCGCGTGGGCCGCGGGGGCACCACCAGATGCAGCTTGCTGCCGCCCGCAACATTGGTGTCATTCCACCATGACTCCTGTGTCGGATCGCAATCCTCTGCCGAATGAGTGAATGAGACAGCCACACACGTAGAGATGCATCAAGACAGACGAGTGACTTGCAGCCATCACATCAATTTCTGCTTGCTTACGCCAGCAGTCCATGGTGGGTGGGGTCCAGTTGCCCGAGCGCTGGTGGCCGCACAGGACCATGTCCATCCCATTGGGGAGGTCGCCGTGGTAGGTCACTATGTCGGGCCCTGGTGTGCCCTGGATGTTCAGGGTCCGCTCGTTCTTGCAGTACAGTGACACCCTGTTGTTGTGGTCGAAGCCGCGGTGCAGGTACTTTTCAGAGATGGGCGCCCCAACGATGTCTGGCAGGGAGGCCAGCCACCGCTTCTCGACATTTTGCTGCTGCAACAGGCCAAAGTAGGGGGGGCACTTCACTGCACACACAGGACGGGAGGACAGCAAATGGACAGATCAGATGTGTGTGTGTGTGTGTGTGTGTGGATGCATTGCTACACACTTCTGCAGCTGCACGAGCACCCGTCAGGGTCCGCCTGTACGTCACACTCCTCCACACCGTTGTCCACTTGACCATTGCCGCAACGATGAGACAAGGCTGCAGTGCATTCACGCACACACACACACACACCAAATGTCTGTGTTCTGTATACGCCTGCCGTTGTCCTGCTTCCTTGTGGTGCCACACAGGGCAGCGCCGACCGACCGAGCAGATCGAAGAAGTTGACGACGGCATCTTCATTTGATTCTGCTGTAGTGTTGCCGATGTTGCTGTAATGAAACATCCGCATGCTGCCTGAAGTAACCACACACACACCCCACAGCGGCCAGGCCACCAAACTTCCCACCACAAACATGAATGCGATCAGGGAGGGGATTCGAATCCGATTTCTTCTCGCGTGACCCACCGACCCTTGAAGCAGTTTCTGCCGTGCATGTCGCACCCCAGTGTGATGGGGGCGGCCCGGGACAGCAGGTCGGCAGTGAGGTACGGCAGGGGAGCGGGGTCCATCAGAGGGAAACCCATTCGGTAGAGCCTGAAGGTGCCCCCCGACACGGCCAGTGTGTAGATGTTGCCCTCTGCCTGCCGCCAGCAGATGGGGATCATGCTCTCGGGCCGCTGGTAGCCCGTCGGCGGCAGCTTGATGATCTCCTCGGCCTCGACAGTGGCTTGCTCTTCCTCTGCAGCCTTCTCAGCGTCCGTCTTGTTGTTGTTGTTGCTGTCGTCGGTGGGGGTCGGTTCCTGGTGCCACAGCTGCTGCAGCAGCGACACCTCTCCTTCTGCGGCCCCAGACTCACTCTCCTTGGCCGCCCTCTTTTTGTCCTCCTCTTCAAGAGCCTCTGTGTCAATTCCCTTCGTCGCATTCTCGGCCGGCTGCTTGTACCTTCTGGGTGTGTGTTTGTGGATGCCCTCGGCCGGCAAAAAGCCGATGAACACCTGATCGGGGTCGGGGTCGCCGTCGTGGTCATAGGCGGTCATGAAGCCGAAGCGGACGCCGCTCTCGTGTTGGAAAAGGGTGTACATATCGCCCGGCTGGGGGGGTTTGTCGATGGCGATGTGAAAGGAGAGAGAGAAGGAGGCCTGCGGGTCTTCGAGCAGGAGGGGGCACAGGCGACCGGCGGCTATCTTGGGGGTGATGAAGTAGGAGCCATGGTTGAACGTCAGCCACATGACCTGACCCGAATGCTTGTCACCCCTGCAGGGCAGGCAGGACATGCACACTTTGTGCTCAGTGAGGTGCTTTCTTTTGTTCACTCCGGCCGACCTCAGCTTGAGTGCCGGGGGGTGGCTCTCCCCATCGAATATGAGCTATTCGTCCTTGCCGAGTGCGGTGTCGACCCATGTGTAAGGGAGGTCGGTGCCGCTCGTCTCGGCCGGGTGCGGCACCACCAGAGTGAACGCCTCCACACGCAACACCTTGCAGTTGGGGTCGTCGCCATCTCGCCAACTGCGATGAGATGCCCGTGGCGGTCGCATGCACAAAGCACAGCAGCTGCGCAATGACCAAACAGAGAGCAGGGAAAGAGATGCCCACGTGCTCCATCCTGACACGACACACAACGAACAAATGTGCACAGACAGACCCCAATATATATAAGGTGGATGCATGGCAGTGCAAATGGGTGGGTGTCACCAACAGACAAGACATCCTATCCTCCCATTGCATAAAGCTGCAGGTGTTGGGCACACCCGACCTGTTGGCCTGTGCAGTGCCGCCTGCAGGCAACTCGGAGTCCCTGCCAGTGGATGGATGTTTTCAGCAAATGCCCAGCGCCGATACCATAGGTCTTCGCATCCTGCTGGGGGACTCGGGGCGGGAGTGAAGGGAAACTGGGGACGCAGTTCGCGAGCTAAGCTCATGGGGCCGAGGGAGCGCCGGCACACTAGGATCTCGCTGTCTATTCCCCGTTTTGGGTGTAGTCGGCGCAGTCAAGTGTGATAGGCATGAGATCTGGCACCACCTGGTCGTGTTTCTTGTTGATGGAGGCTGCGTTGCTCAGCATGTACACCGAGGGAAGGAGAAAGGCCAGCCGATCACTCAGGCACACTGTCAGGCGAAGGCAAGGCGAAGAATCGGCAGATGGCAAGCTAGCCGGAAGATACATCACAAAGCAGGCTGGCTCAAGTGTTGTGCTTTGCTTTGCTTGTTGCAGAGATGCCGTCGACGTGTGACGGTGTGTGTCGTGAGGAGAACTACTGGAAGGATGGCCTCTGTGACTTTGAGTGTAACAACTATGCGTGTGGCTTCGACGGAGGAGACTGCACAGGTATGACGCTCGATGATGCGTTCGCTTTTCTAGTTTGACACATTCACTTCATCCATGATGGTCCATTCACACGTAGTGAACACACGCCATACGTGGGGTGTGTGTGCGTGCACTGCAGGGGGCTTCTTGTAATGATGTGTCCCCCTACTGCCTGTGGAACGAAACGTGTGTCAACGGTCGATGTGAGAGCCTATGTCTGGGCACTGAATGCTCACAGCCAAACCACGAGTGTCATGTACGCACACCGACAGACAACCAATCAGCCTTTGTGTGTATGTGTATATGTGAGAAGCAATCTATTCATTCATTCATTCGTTCATGCCCGTGTCATATATGCAGGTGCATCGCGAGGAAGGAGCTGAGAAGGGCGTGCCTAAGTGCGTCGAGAAAGGTAAGGTGCCTAGCTGGCGGGCCGATCGGTGCCAGCAAGAATGAGTGTTCTCCGTGTCGGGCCTGTCTGTCTTGTTATGCCTGCAGGTGCTGAGATGCCGTCGACGTGTCATGGCGTGTGTCGTGAGAGGGGGTACTGGAAGGACGAGGAGTGTGACTTGGAGTGCTACAGTTATGCGTGTGAGTTCGACGGAGGAGATTGTGATCCAGGTCGGATGGCCATACATCCACACGTAGTGTAGTGAACACACGCCTCACGCCCGACGCCCGACAGACAGGTTGAGGCATGGGTGGATGGGATGGATCTGCGTTTGTGCGTGTGTGTGTGTAGGCCTTTATTGCAACGACCTGTCCCCGTATTGTCTGTGGAATGAAACCTGCGTAAATCACGACGGCACCTCGTTTGGGCGATGTGAGAGTCTGTGTTTGGACCACGAATGCCCCCAGGATCATGACTGTCAGGTATGCACCCATGCCGACAGTCAGTGCGACTCTATGGGTGTCTGTGAAAAGCCTATTCGCCTGCCTACACACATGCCCGTGTCATATATGCAGGTGCATCGCGAGGAGGGAGCTGAGAAAGGCGTGCCTCAGTGCGTCGAGAAAGGTAATTAAGGTGCATGGGTGGCCATCCATCCGATCGTACAGGGAGCGCAATAAAGAATGCACATCATATGTCTTGTCTTGCTTATTATCTTGCGTATCCATGCAGATCCGTCAGTCACCACACAGCCACCACCAACACCAGTGAGTAGGCGAGCAACCGATGCTTGCATACCTACCTACCTGCATCGAACAGCCATCATCAATTCCTCAATTGAAGCCTCGGCTTCGCGATCCGTCCGCTCTGCGTGTGTATGTGCAGGCGTCCCCCACACCCATGCTGACAGCTGAGCAGGAGGCTGTGCTGACGGACTGGATTGGCCAAGGCACGTCGCTGCAGCTCCTCTACACGTACGTGCGTACAAGCATCGAACAACAGACATCCGTTTGTGTGCCGTGCACTGCAGCGGCACTAGTGAAGCCTGGTCTTACGACGACTTTGTCGACAAAGTCGTCGACGGCGCAGGTACGTGTAAGTGGCGAATTGATTAATTGTAGACTCCCAGCAGTGCGATACGTACATTCACGTGTTGACGTAGGTGGTCTGGTGTTGGTGATATGGAAAGACCGCTACACTTTCGGCTGCTTCCTGGACTGCGGTTTGCGGCTGCCTGCTGAGCATCCTGTCGAACAGGACTACATCGCCTTCGATTGTCCGATGTGCTTCTTCTCACTCGAAGGCCACTTCGATGCGCCCACAAGAATGCCGATCGGAGACGGTGGGTATAGAGAGCGCACCTTCACACGACCTTCTGTCTGTCTGTGTGTCATGTATGTGATGTGTCTGCTTTTTGGTGTGTGTGTGCAGTGAACATGCAGGGCGTGTCTGTGTCACGTCGTGGGTCAGCTAGGGCGCCCCTTTGGTGGGGCGTCGCGCACCTGGTCATATCCTACATGCAGTACCTCAGCATCGGATGGACGCCGGACAACGATACCGATGTACGTACACATGACTGACTCCACGCAATTAAGGGGAGATAAATGGACAGATCCACTGCACGCCGTCTCTCATGTGTGCTGCTGCTGCCTGCCTGCCTGTCCGTCTGTCTGTCTGTCTGTCTGTCTGTGTGTCTGCAGAGCAGCGTTGGTCTCGATTCGATGATGCAGTTCATCAAGGCCCCCGACGTGCCTGATGGCTATAGCGGGGTGCGGGGATACAACAACTCCGCCCTCCTGGCCGGACACGACACATACAAGGCCGATGAGATGCTCGTGCTCCGTGTGACATAAATGACTGATCTGATCTCTCGTGGTGGTGAATATGCATTTATTAGTGTCCATACGTCCGTCCGTACTCGATGTGTGTTTTTTCCTCACGTGTGCCAGTGTGTCTGCGGCCGCGGTGGTCCCGTGGGTGTGGTGTGTGTTGTTTCCTCGTATGTGCGGGAGGTGTGTTTGTTTGTTAGTCAAGTCAGCGGAAGCGCTTCGGCCGCGCGTCAATCGGATGTGTGTTGTGTGTCGACCTGGCTGAGTGGCTCTATGCTATGTGTGTCTTTTTTCCGGAGTGCGGGCGAGATCAGACAGACCTTCATGTGGCGCCTTTCGTGTTGGTGTGGACAGATACGTACGGGAGATCAGACTTGTGAGCTGCGTAAGCTGTGAGAGGCGTCAGGGGCAGCCTCGCCGGCCAAGAAGGCCCCCAGTCTTCAGCGATGTTCGCGTCGGAAGCAGCTTTCACATTCGACGACCATGAGATCGTTCTGTAAGCCTTGTGAGGGCACGATGGCTCACTCCGTGGCAACTGCTCTGAGTGCATCCTTCTTCCGTTCCCCTCTCTCAGAGTCACGACGGATGCAGGCCACGTGCAGCCTCGTGGACCGACAGTGCGACAGCTGCCCGTGGAGCCACAACAGGCGGCTCCGCTTCCCTTCATGCAGCGGCTCATGGGCATCGTCCTGTATGGGTGTGGAGCGACATGCACGTGCAGGAGCGGAGGAGCAGACTCGCCCATCTTCCTTTCCTCACCCGCACAGACGCCGCGCACGCCAAGAGGGCCAAAGGAGGTGGGCGGACATGCCGTGCACACGGGAGGCAGGCAGCCAGGCGGCCCGGGGTGATGCCGTCAATCCTCATTCCTCCTCGTTGTTTTTTCTTCGTCTCCTTTCTTGGTCGTACAGGCCTTCACCAACAGGGCGTCGTTTGAGGCCTATGAGGCCAAGCTCATTCAATGCCTACTTGAAGTACGTAGGAAGACAAGACAGGCCCACTTCTGTCTACAGTGTCCATCCGCAGTCACTGTCTCTTTCCTCCCCTTTTGTGCTGTCTGTCCTGTCCTGCATGCCTCTCTGCAGGACAAGCAGGTAGCCAAGGCCTTCAAGCGGGCCCCACCCACGGCTTGCCCCGGACCAGCTGTGATATCAGCAGGTACACGTAAGGCGTACAGATGACTCATGCATCCCCCTTTGCAAACCATGTCTTCCCTCTGCGGCAGACACCCAAGCGTCTCCGCGGTCGTTGCTCGGTGGCCCCCCTGAGGTCGTGGCAAATCGGTTTCTCTCTGGTATCCAGCTTGTGAATGTCGTCGCTGTGCTGGAGACGTCCTGGGGCGACGTGACGTCGCCGTCGCTCTTCAAAGTCACGCTCACTGCCGTGGAGGTCATCCTGCACCCATGCCATCTTGACCTGAGCGGTGTGATCGACTCCATCAAGGGAGAGGGAGAATCCAAAGTTGATGACAAGACGACGGCAAATGGTGGTGCTAAAAGTGGAGGTGCGAACTTTAGAGTCCCGCCGCTTGACCTCAAGACAAGCAATGCGAACCAGCCTGAGGAGTGCGGCCGAAAGACACTCGGAACTCTCCGCGTGCCGCAGGTGTGCCTCACCCGATGTCTCTTCGACTTCGGCCCTATCAAGTCCCTCAATTACCACCTGGACTTGACAGGGACGTCGGCTGATGAGGGACTGCCGTCGTCGGAGGACGGTGGCTCGGCGCCTCCGTTGAGAAGCCACCCCTTCTGTCTCACCTTCGAGGCAACCCTGCCGGCCCACGAGGGACTGCTGCTGTACGAAGACATGGCCGCAATTAGTGTCCTGTCCCATTCCATCCCCCCTGACGACCAGGCAGCCATGAACAAGAGTGCCTCGGGTCGGCAGAAGAAGAACAAGCCCGGCGGCTCCAAACATGGGGAGGGCCTCTGTGACCCGCAGCACTTACCGATTTTCAGAGCATGTCGCCTGTCTCCATCTCCATCTCGAGCTGGGCCATTGGAGGGGGCGGCGGAGGGAAGGCAGACGACGAATGCTTGCAATGGTGGTGGGCGACAGGATGGAGACGCCACGGTGAAGCTGAAGCTGTGGATGAAAAGCGGTGCGCAGCTCAAGGCGTCTGTCATATTGTTCAAGCTGCTGCGTCGGCTGCAGCTGCTGGGAGAGGGGGAGGGGGAGGGGGGGTCAGAACAGCAAGGGGGGTGACTTGAGTGCAGACAACTTTGTACACGATTGATGGATGGATGGTGACGTGTGGATTTTGGCTCTTGGGTTCATGGCCATGATACATCCATCCATTCATTCATGTGGCGTGCATGTCTTGACTCGACTCGACTCACGCAACCACACATTCATTGTACGGGTATGTACGTGCCTTGTGGTCGATCTGGACACGACGAGTCTCTCTTTGCGATAGATAGCGTCAAGGAATGGATGGATGGTACCACACACACGCAGCCAGTGATTGAGTCAGTCAGTCAGTCGGCATCCAGCAGCTCCTTGACGTGTCTCTTGGAGAGCGACACACCGAGCGCCTCCTGGCCATTGTTGACGATGCAGTCCGCCAACAGGGCCTTGAGATCGTCGGACAAGAGCGGCAGGATAGGGCTGATGCTGTCCTTGACCTGCACACGGCGGATGTCTGATCATTGTCCACACCAACACACACATACACACACTATAAGCCCTGGGCAGCCCCCCCCTCCAATTTCCCGACTGACTGACTGACTGACCGAGAGTGCCGTCGTTGATGAGTGAGGGGCTGATGACAGAGCGGCAGGCGTCCACAACATGATACATGACAGCGTTGGCGAGATCCTTGCTGCGGCCCTGCTCAGCCTGCCCGCAGCAAGAGAGAGGGACATGGGACTGGATGCCTGTGTGAGCCACACAGCCTCTTACGCCGGTTTTGAAGAGTGCGTTGATGCCTTCGATATTTGCCTGTGCGAGTTTCTTCTCCCTGGCCGGCACACGAGCCTTCTGCAGACTGCAACAACGCATGGTATCGACCGACACAGCCAGAGACAGCTTACATAGCAGATGAGATGGCTCCTCTTAATTGGAGACGAGGCACGCACCTGGAAAGAAGAGCCGAGTTGCGAGCCAACACTTTCAGCAGTATGCTCAACAGCTCTGCGCAGCCACACCACAAACACACTTACAGTCATGCAAGGATGATTCGTTCTTTTCTCCTTCCTCATGGATGATGCATTCTCCACCCACCCACCCACCCTCGAGGTCGTAGTGTGCGTGCAGGGGAGAGTGTCCGTCGGCGGCATCGTCCCAGAACTCGCAGATGAAGCGACACAGATGGATGACGGCCATGCGCTCGATGCGAGCAGACCACCACTTGCAATCGACTGCACATTCACGGATAGACAGGCAACATGAGATTGCACTTGCTGTGTGGTGTGTGTCGCCCCACCCTGCAGGCCTTACGGAGAGCTGTCTCTGGGAGGTCGTTTGGGAAGTGCCTGTCCTTGTCTCCCTCCATGCCACCAGAGGGAATGTCGAAGCCCTCACGAGGAAACACACACAACGCCTGCCACAGCCCCCACGTCACCAACTCTAGATCACGCACACACAAACACATGCACCCCATTGAATGCCATGCCTTGGTTGTATCGTTTCTGAAGCCTTGCGTGCCTTGGAAGTCTGTGGCCTGCGGTGTGAGCGACGCCCGGCAAGTGCTGAGGAGGAAGTTGTGCACGAGTGGGAGCAGGGTGCGGTGGGAGCTGCGGCAGAGCATGACGCAGTGGAGTGTGGCTTGGAGGGCGTGGGTGAGGGTGGACAGGTCACGGTGCTTGAGGGACGCACGGAGCACTGGCAGCAGTAGGTTGTCGTCGTCACTCTCGTCGAGCAGGTCGCCTAGCAGCGCTGCGTAGGGCAGGTGAACTGACCCATCGTCCACACACACACACACACACACAGAGAGAGAATGGATGGACGGATGGTTGTGTGCATGGTGAGCTTACGCAGCAGATAGCGCACCACCCCGATGGCGAACTTGAGAGCGCGGCGGTCGAGAGCGGCCTGTAGCGTCTCTGCAGCACAACACAGCGACCCATCGATCCACAACCACAGACATCAATCAATCAATAAATGCAGGGACCAGACCAGACCATGGCCCATCTGTGCCCACCATTGATGAACTCGCAGAACTGGGCGGCATTGTCGTTTGTCAGCTTCTTGAGCAGATCGCACAGAGGCACCAAATCCGCCGCACCGTTGTCCTGTTTGGCCATCGTCTTCAAACAACAGCCAATGAACGAGGAGATTGCCTTCGTCTGGGCCGTGGAGAGTGCAGGGACCGTGTCGATGACTTTGTGAAGGACGTGGATGAGGTGTTGCTGGAGGCTGGCGTTGGATTTGTGTTGGTTCATGAGCTGTTGCAGTTCCTCGAGAGAGATGATTGAGAGCGGGGAGGGGGCTGGCGGCGATGAGGGCAAGCAGGTTGGCCGGCTGCTCGGCCATCGTCAACGGGAAGCGGTCCTGGAAACCGACGGCGGGAGTCACCTCACGTGTAACCTCCATCTTTTTGCGCGCGGACTTGGAAAACAGCCAGCCAAAGGTAAATACAACGCTCGGCTGCAGATCGAATTGTGATTCTCCACAGACGTTCCTTTCACTGAATGGATGCACAGACCTCGCTAGTAGTGTCTGTCAGACGAGAAACTTGCCCAGGCACGAGCAATCCGTCCATCCATCCGCATCAGCTCACCTGACCCCACCCCCTACACACACGCACAAACACACACGCAACACCTCACCCACTCGTAAGCACTAGGCAGATGGCCGCTCCACAGAGGACTCACAATCATCACGAATGAAAAACGTCCCGCGCTGGTTGCTTCGCTGGCGTGGGAGGGCTGGCTGGCTGCACACGTCGGTCACGTCATGTCATATCGTGTACGATACCCCATAACTGATTGACTGACTGACCGACTGACTGCAGGTAAACCAGGTCCACCCCGCCAGCAAACACATAACCAGCACGGCCCCCGGGAGTGGCTGTGTGACAAAGAGACCGACACACACACACACACACTCTCACTCTCACTCTCACTCAAACGTTCAACACAGCACACCACACGACATCATGCAACGTCCATCTTCATGCCACGACCGACACGATAGACAGGCAGGCAGGCAAAGAGACCTGCAGGGACGCAGGTTAGTTCCCCGTCCGCACTCGTGCATACTGACTGGGTATATCATATAGACTCTGCCATCCGACCAACCAGCCGCGCAACGCACAACTTACGGGGAAAAACTCATTCATGACGACATGCTCCATCCATCCATCCACCCACCCAGCAAGACAGACATGTCTGGGGCCCCCGGCAGACGCACGCGCAGCGGACTAAAAATAGGCGAGGCGAGCGACATGGCAAGTCAGTACCCGGATAATGCGTCTGTCTTGGTTGCTGTTGTGTTGCTGGCGCATGTCTGTCTGCCGTGTCTCTGCCTGCCACCCCCGAACGGTTTGCAGCGTACTCGTTCGGGAGCTTAGGGTGAGACATGACATACACACACGTCCGAGTGAGTCAGACCACTGAATCGCTTGGACACACAAGCATTTCAGTGGCGAACAAGACGAGACAGCACCTTAATTTACAGTCGGTCAGAGATCATCCATCCCCCAGCAGCCAGACAGTCCATCCATCCATCCACCCACGACCCCAGGAGCTGTCGCGTGCATCGCATCCCCAGGTAGCGTGGCCCCCGTTGATTGACACATACATAAGAGGGAGGGGTAGACACACCTTTAAAGCGCATCGATCAGGAAGGGGCAAAGCCAGCCAGCCAGCCAGCTGCCTCACCTAACCCTTCCTGTCTGTCTGTCTGTCTGTCTGTCTGGGCTTGCCCCCTGTGGGCAAGCCCGCCGGCCCATCAAAGGGCTTGGGTTAAAAAAGGCGCTGTGTCTTGCCGACAGGTCAGGCAAGACACAGCGCCGTCATGGAGAGAAAACGCATTCATGCGCACGCAGTCAGAAGGGCAAAAGCAAAAGTGCTCGAGAAGGAAAAACACACAAAGCAGCGAGCCAGCGAGATGTGTCAGGCAGGTAGCTAGCGGAAGGAAGGAGGGATCGGTCACTCGCCCCCTCCCTTGCCCTCCTGGCGCTCATCCCGCTGGCTATCGCTATCGTTGGACTCACAACCGCCCTCACGGCCTGCACACACAACCATATATATGACACACACGTGAAGCCATGAATTCCCCTCTTTCTGGTCGATGCTGTCTGTCTCGATTGTCTCTAACTGACGTACCTGATGTGACGCCCATCTTGGCCGAGTCGCTGGAGGTGTTAGTGTGGGTCTGGCTGCCACTAGATCCACAGCCAGACCCGCTCGACCCTCCCTCCCCGCTATCGTTGTCATCGCTGCTGCCGGTGCCCTGGTTGGTGGCGGCGGCGCGGTCGTCCTGGTTGCCCTCGGTGCTGTGGTGGTGGTGGCCGTGGTGTAGGTGGGTGTGGTGCGGTATGTGCACGTGCGTGTGGTGCATGTGGCGGCCGTCATGGTGATCCTGCTCGCACGTCTCGTGGTCGGTGGGGATCGGGGAGCTCGTCTCGTGGGTGTCCTGGCCGGCCGTCGTGAAGAATGCAGGCGACGGCGTGTAGGACGACGAGTCGGCAGTAGCAGCCGCACTCATCAAGGTCTTGCGCTTGCTCTTGCCCCGCCCGCCCTTGCGCTTCTTGTCCACCAGGCACCCAGACCCCTCAGCGGCCCCCTGAGGCACCACCATCGGCACCATGCAGGCCATGATGGTCTCCTCCCGGCCCGCCCCCGCCACGACGTTGATCTCCGTGACGTTGCTGTCGCTATCGACGTCTCGCTCGTGGTGCGCCGTGACACTGTAGTGGTCCGTGGGCGGATGCACCGAGTACGAGGTCATGATGAATCTGGGGCGGCGTTTGCGGCCGGCGAGGAAGCTCTGGAGCTTCTGCTGGCAGACGTGGAAGTCGCACATCTGCTTGCGCACCTCCTGCTGCTGCTCCTGAGCTGTGGGGGCCTTGGGAAGGGCACCGACGATCTCGGCCGACACCATCAGCAGACGCACCGACTGCAACTGTATCAAACCTGCACAAGACCACACACACACACACACATACACATGATGCAGAGAGCTCATCGTTCCCTCCCTCCCTCCCCGACTGACGTTTCTGGACGAAGTTGGCGACGGGGTCTCTATCTTTGCCGGGCGGTCTGCGCCAGCGGTCCACCCCGCTCTGCATCATCCACACCGGCACCCCGCCCACCCCCTGCATCGACGGCATCGGCCCCTTCTTGCTGAAGTGCCCGTAGCGCGCCTGCCACGCCAGCCGCTGCCGGTGGGTCGACCGCGGCTGTGGGCGAGATGGAAAGGGCATCACGCGGGTGGTCTCGACCTCCCGCTCGCGGCGCAGCACGCTGACCGTATTGTGGGGGTGCAGGCGCGATGTGCCACTGGAGCTGCTGGCCGACGACGAGTCGAGCTGGAAGGCATCGCCCTCGACCACCACGTGTGGGGCGTCCTCGGGGATGGGGGGAGGGTATCTGATCGGGGGCGAAGTGTATGCACGGGGGCTGGACTGCTGCGCGGCGGATGCTGCCAGAGCGGCCGCCAGATGCTGCTCCTCGGCCTCAGCAGCCAGCTCCTCCCGGCGAGCAGCCAGACGCTGAGCCTGCAACGCGACATGATGCAGGCACGGCACAGAGGCAACAAAGACACATTTATCCAATCCATGGATGTATTTATCTGTGTTGACCACTGTGTGTCACTCCCTCCCTCCCTGACGCACTCACCCGTTCCTCGAGTTTCTCCTTCTGTATCCACAGCTCCTGCAGCTGCGCCTGGGCGGTCTGGAACTTCTCGTCGCTCCACGTGTTCTTGGCGGCAGAGAAGTCAAATGTCCGCAGGTCGCCGGGATCGGCCAACGCCTGGCCGATCTGCACCAACCCATTGCTACTCTCCAGCTGCTGCTGTGCCGCCGGCGGCGGCGGCTGCTGCTGCTGCTGGTTGTCCACCCCACCCGACCTATCGCTCTCCTTGTCCGAGTCGAGCAGCAGCCCCACCCCGCCCATCGGCGTTTCACGGCCCTCCTCCTTCATGCTGTCCCTGGTCGCAGCAGCAGGTCGGCGAAGTGCCGGGAGGGGAGCCGCGAGCGGTACCGCCGTCTCGATGGCTGGTGGTGCGGGGGCGGTGCGTGAGGGGATGAAGGAGGGAGGGGTGGGGGTCGAGTACTTGCGGTGGCGCGCGACGCTAGACGCACTCACCGAGGCCGTGTTGGTCCGCATGGACGAGAGGGACGACGCGCGGTTGCGGTTGCGGTGCCCGTGGCTGCTGCCGCCCACCGACGACCGGGAGCGGGCGATAGCCATCGCATTGGAGGCAATCTCGTCGTAGAGGGTGTCTGTCTGGTTGGTGCGGAGGATGTGCAGACACACCGATTCGAGCAGCCGGCCGCCCACGTCGATAGCCGTGCACATGAGCTGCTCCGAGTGGATGGATACGAGGGGGGAGATGGGCAGCACCAGCGGCAGGCGGCACACGGTCGCAACGACCGTCTGCAGAGTGAGGCTGGCTGTGGGCGTCCACACGAGCACTCGGTTGCACAGCTGGTCCACTGTGTCGCCCTCCTCTCTCCCTGCCGCCTTTTCCCGTCTTTCCCGCGTCTTGAGAGCCAGGATCAGGTACAGCGCACCATACATGAGGGCGAACACGAGCGCGCCGAGCTGCCAGGACACCCCCCATGCGGCGAATGGCAGCCGGGTGCCGTAGTGGATGGCCAGAGGGAGGGAGAAGCTCAGGGCCAGGCGCAGGGAGAGGAGGGAGGAGGGGACGGCTGTGCGGCGCTTTGGGCTTGAGTCGAACGAAAATGTGCCTGCAGGCAGGCATGCAGGAGAAGAGGCAGCAGGACGGTCGTGGTGGTGGGTCGGGGGCGAGAGATGTCCGTGTGTGTGTGTGTGTGTGGTGGGTTACACCCCTACCATGGAAGTATGTCAGCACAAGCCCCTCGACCGCCCAGCGCATCCCACGAAGGACGTACGACAAACGGCCTGAGCACCGGTGACACATACAGACACAGGAAGAGCCGTGACCGTCCCATCATTCATCGATCCATCCATCCATCCATCTGCCGACACTATCGCATCCCTCACTCACCAGTGCTGTCGACATTGCCCCGCATGTCCATCCGGAAGTCCACCGCCAGTCCCCCCACCACCCCACCGGCGGCACTCGTGGCGTTGGCCATGCGTGCACCAGTGGCATTGCGCTTGACGTGGAAGTAATCCGATGAGGGGATGATGAGCGATGTGGCCTTGTCTGCCACGGGAGTGGGCGGGGCCGATGCGCTGGGCTTCGGGAAGGGCTGGCTCATCCAGTGGAAGTGGTTGTACGCTGATACAGACAGAGATGGATAGAACGCCACACCACACACAAGGGACACAGGTGAGTGGAGGGCAGGAGTGTCGGTCTCTCTGAGTGTGGTCTCTCTCACTTTGCACGGTCATGAGTATGTATGAGATGGTCATGATGAGCTTCAGCACAAACCCCACGCTGCTGAGCTCACGCAGATACCGCAGCTTCGGGTCCTTCGGGTGACGGCGAACCGTAATGCCACTAAAGAACAACGGGAAGAACTGCACACACCACACACCACACCCACACCCACACATTCGGTATGTATGCGACGGTCTGCCATGGCAACATGTGGTTGTACTGTGTCCGAGCGGTGCGCACCTCGGTAGCCAGCAGGATGGCGAGCATGAGTGACGCCACCCCAAACACTTTGACGTCAAACATCGTCACCCCATCCCGCAGCACAGCCGGGAGAGTCGACGTCGCGGCACTTGTGGTGCTTGTGCCTCGCGTCACTCTCACAGAGGCCAAGCCCACCAACAGAACGTATCCCAACGTATACGCGGCCAGAAACACAAGATCACGGTAGCCTAGGAGAGAGACACACCAGCACAAGACGAGAGAGACACGGCCGATGGATGATCCATGCCATGGCGAGGGCGCCGTATGTGTGGCAACAGAGAACTTACAGAATTTCCGATCTGGTTGGGGACAGCTCTCCGACGAGAAGTCGCAGACCTGACAGGCCACACACACGCACATACACACACACGCACACACACACGACCACATCCATCACGCCGGTGTCTGTTTGTTGTCAGTCTGACTCGGTGAAGGACTTGACTTACATGCGAGTTGTCAGATTCCGCCCCACTCTCCTCCTTGGCTCCCTTGCCGCCCTTAATCAGCGCCTCTCCCCTGCCCGCACCACCTGTGCCATCGTCAGCGGCTCCCTTGCCACCTGACGTGGCACTCGCCGGTGCGCCGTGGCGGCGGTGAAGAGCATCCTTGGACAGTGGGTCTGTGGTGGGGAGGGTGAAGCGTGATGTGCTGTCGCGGGACGCCATTTGGCGCGGCGGCTCCATCATGGCAAACTGGGTCTCCGCAGTGGTGGTGGTGAGTCGGTCGGTTCAAGGGTTGGTTCTTGCTCACACATAGATCACTCTGAGCAAATGTGTTACCGATAGAGGGACGTCGGATGCTGGCTCTTTCCCCCGCTTGCTCCTTTCCTCTGCGAGCTCAACCCTACGTCGCAAACTGGCCCATATCCGTGGAACCCTAAACCCCACGGCTGGCACCTGGCAAGATCTATGCCGGCTCTATGACCGCTCTGTGCTTCTCAAACATACACCGTGGACGCCACTGCAGATGCTGAGCGTTTGCCTGCCCAGCAGCTCTCTCATCAACTGCGGCAGATCAATCGGATCAAGCAGACGGCATCTCCCTCGCCTGCAGCGGCTCCTCGGCTGCATCACCATTTTGCTTGTGAGGCGTGTTGTTGATGCTGCTCAGCCTCCCAGCGGTGGCTTTGTGGAGCAGGCCACTACCCTCCACCAACTCGACAGTGAATGCTGGGTGAGTCAGCCAACCATCACAGGCACAAATGAAATGACACACCTGTCTGTACCTGTGCACTGTGATGTGATGTGATTGATGTGCCTGTCTGTTCTGTCTGTGTGTGCACTGCAGAGGTGGCAGTCCACTTTAAGAGGCTCATACCTGGACGGCAAACCGCAGAGCAAGCGGCGGGTGTGGATCACAGACGGCTGCGCCCGGAAATGCGACGAGAGGGACGACTGCAGGGCTTGGAGCTTCGACTGGTGTGTGTGGGGGTTTGTGGACAGTGCACATCACATCCACCTTGGTTGTGCACTGAAGCGCGCAGGATGTCATTCATCAATGCATTGAACGGAACACGTGTGTGTGTGTGAGTGTTAATCTGTGTGTTCGTTGTTGTTGGTGTGAGGGCAGGAAAGCCGAGTGCTTCCTCTTCACCAACGTAACGGCGGTTGTGCAGACTGGCGAGGTGGATGAGCGGGGCGCCGACCTCATTGCGCATGGGAAGAAGGGTGCGAGGGACTGCCGCCCGCTCGACGAGAGACGGCCTTGCGACCAATATAATCTCGACCATCTCTGGTACGCTGTGTGGGTGAGATGGAGGGTGTGGCGAGCACTGCCACCTCTCATCTCACTGGGCGCTGGCTGCCCGTGTGTGTGTGTGTGTGTGTAGGAGTGTGATATCTCACGATTGGAGGGACAGCAATCTGACGGTTGAGGAGTGCCGACAGAAGTGTCGCGAGACCGTCGAGTGCCGCTACTTCACACACAGAGGGCCGCACTGGTATGCTCATGTCATGCAAGACAACACAAATTGCAAAAGACTCGCCCGTCCGCGGAGTGGTGTGTGTGTGTGTGTGTGTGTCGGCATGCAGCTTCCTCAA
This sequence comes from Vitrella brassicaformis, assembly GCA_001179505.1. NCBI lineage: Eukaryota > Vitrellaceae > Vitrella > Vitrella brassicaformis. The sequence goes on along the minus strand of CDMY01000358.1, from coordinate 222 downwards.
GAACTGGCTCATCGATGATAACAAGGTCGGTTGGTGAACAGACAATGCATATCATGTGGCCCTAGGCCGCACAAATGCATGTATGCGCATTGTCTCTCCCCTGGGCAAGACAACACAAATTGCAAAAGACTCGCCCGTCCGCGGAGTTGGGCCCCCCCTTTTTTTTTTCGGCATGCAGCTTCCTCAAGAACTGGCTCATCGATGATAACAAGGTCGGTTGGT
>CDMY01000357.1:83740-103187 GCA_001179505.1 Vitrella brassicaformis | reverse complement strand
ACGCCAGACACCACATGGTCCTTCAGCATACGCAACACGTCCCGACGGACGCGACGCTCAAACGTCGCCTCGTAACGTGCCTCGTAGTGGTGATGGTCAGAAAATGTGGCGGGCCCCAGCAATGAGTGCCCCTTGGTTGTCCACGGGAAGCTCCGACGATCCCACATGAGGCTGGCGTCATCCTGCAGCACTGCGTTGCCTCTTGCCGCCTGTCCATCAGGTTGCACGGACACTAGGGAGAGGATGACGTGTGCGTTGGTGCCCCCGAAGCCGAAGGAGCTGACGCCTGCCACGAGCCCACCGCCGTTGTTGGGAGTGAGCTGGAAGCCATCACCACCAGACGGGAAGACGACGGGGAAGTTCTCAATGTTGATGTTAGGGTTCAGTGTCCTCAGGTGCAGGTTGGACGGCACACGCTGCACCTGGAGGCAGCAGATGGTCTTCAACACACCTGCAATCCCTGAGAGATTAGACAAGCGCATCAGAGACCAAGTGTCAAGAACGCGAATGACGACCGTTGCCGTCCATCATTCCTACCTGCTGCTCCCTCCAGATGCCCAATGTTGGTCTTGATGGCTCCGATCGGCAGTGGTGACCCATCAACCTCACGACGGCTCTTGGCGAAGACGGCCTTGAGCGCCGCGACCTCGATGGGATCCCCGAGGGCGGTGCCGGTGCCGTGCGCCTCGATGTAGCATATGTCATTGGGCTTCAGCCCTGCACTCCGCAGGGCTCCCTTTATCACATTCTGCTGGGAGATGCCACTGGGCGCTGTCAGAGCAACCGCACGGCCACCGTGGTTGACAGACGCGCCCCGCAACATCGCTAGCACCTGATTGCTTCGGCTCTCAGCAACCACGTCGTCAAGGCGCTTCAGCACGATCGCTCCCGCCCCCTCGCCGCGGACGTATCCGTCGGCCGATGCGTCGAACGTCTTGCATCTGGCGTCTGGTGCCATGAAGTGGGCCTTGCAGAGGGCGATTGTCGTGTGTGGGCTGAGCATCATGTTTATCCCTCCAGCCACGGCGGTCCTGCAGCCATCAGCGTCCTTGCGGAGCGCCATGGAAGCCGAATCGATGGCGACGAGGGAAGATGAGCAGGCCGTATCAACAGTCAGGGAGGGGCCGTGGATGCCGAGGATGTAGCTGATGCGGTTGGCGAGGATGGACGGCGCTGCACTGGTGGCCGTGTACGAGCTGACGGCACCAGCACCCAGCTTGGTCTGGATGGACGACCATTCGAATGAGCAGCAGCCGACGAAGACACCGACGGGCTTCTGCATGAGGGCCTTCTTGTCGAGTCCAGAAGAGTTGAGCGACTCGTAACACACCTTGAGCAAGATGCGCTGCTGCGGGTCCATGGACTTGGCCTCCACGTCCGACACACGGAAGAATCCGTTGTCGAACATCTCTGCATCCTTGATGAAGCCGCCCTGCCGCACATACATGCGTCCATCCGCCTCTGGATTGTTGTCGTAGAACTGATCGACGTCCCATCTTGTCTGGGGGATCTCGTCGATGCCGTCCATGCCGCTGCTGAGTGCATTCCACAGCTGAGCCATGGATGAAATGCCTCCCGGCAGGCGGCACGCTGCACCAACGATGGCGACCTGCGCGGCCCTGTCCGACATTTCGGTGGAGGGTGTTGGGGAGACACACTGGGACTCACCGCCATTCATCTCCTGAACAAGGAAGGCAACCACTAAACGAAACAGGCACAAGACGAGACAAGAAAGAGGGGCGTACGCTTGAGGCACAAGACAGTCATGCGTCTGTGAGCGTTTCTCACCTTGCTGGAGTGTTTCAAAGCTGAACAATAATGTGACGTCGATGTTCTGCCCGAGTGCCTTCGAAAGCGCCTCAGCGAATTGCACCGCCTTTAGACTACTCACCCCCAATTCCTGCAAGGCATTGTTCAATTTGGCGTCGCAACACATACATACGTACATACGTTTGTCAACACATGATGCACAGGTGTCATCTGTGTCGATCGCTTTACCTGTATGGGTGCATGCAAGTCAAGCCCTTCCGTGACGCCGAAGACGGTCCTCGCGCTCTCAAATATGGCTCCTTCCACAGTCTTGATCTGTGCCTGCGTGATGGCGTCCCTGGCAGGGGTGAGCGACAGAGGGGTGTTGGCTGTCGAAAGGCTTGATTTGCTTGAGGACGGGCTGGCTGTTGTGGAGGACTGGTGGGTGGAAAAGGACGGGAATCTCTCCCGTGAGCAGGCCTCGCTTTCCCCGTCGAGAACCTCAGAGTGCAGCACGCCTGAAAGCTTGCCATCCAGGATGGCGCCACGTGTGAGCGAACGTCGCACCTTTCCGCTGGTCGTCTACACACACACGAGTAGTACATCGACACACGACCGACAGGAGCGTGTGCACTCCTCTGTCTGTCTTCACACGTACTCACCTTAAGAATGCTGCGCGGCTTGACAAGCCAGATGCGATAGACGGGGATGCCAATCCGAACAGATACAGCCTTTGCGATCTCTTTTGCCTTGCTGTGATAGTCGGGTTCTTCTTGGCCGCCTCCAGTGAGCCAGGTGAGGAGGCTGGCCGCCTGTGGCTGCTTGAGCTCGACGCACAGGGCCAGCTGCTCCGTGTCGTCGACATCCAAAGCGAAGGCGACGCTGCAGCCCTTGCGCACCCCAGGCACATCCTCTATCACCTCCTCGATCTGAGATATATGAGTCAACGGCACACAGACCGAGCCACGCATGCCTGCATGAGCCGAGCCATAGACAGATATGTGAGCTTACGTCCGACGGGAAGACGTTTCGACCGCGCACGATGAGCATGTCTTTGATCCTGCCAGAGATGAACAGCTCCCCCTGGTGGAAGAATCCGCTGTCGCCCGTGCGGAGGTAGTTGGGCGTCGACAGCTCGCCGGTGAGGTACCGACAGCAGCCGTGGAAGGTCTCCTCGGTCTTCTCGGGTAAGTTGAAGTACCCGGCGGCCGTGCTTGCGCTTCGAACCCAGATCTCACCCATGCGGCCTGGAGGCAGCTCCCTGAGGGTTTCAGGGTCCACGATTCGTATGTCAGCACCCGAGATGGGGGGAGGGCAGCCGCACCCGACAAACGCCGCCGGGGTCACCGAGGGGGGACACTCACCATCCACCAGCTCAACCACACCCTGACATGAGTGACAGAACACAACCAAAACAAGCAACAGACAGGACGGTCGGGGGAACAGGCAGGCAGCCCGTGTGTATGCGGGTGGGAGGGTGTATGTGTGTGTGTGTGTGTGTGTGTTGACCTGTGTCCTCAGCTTGTTTGCATCGACCGTGACGATGAGTGGGTCGTAGCTATACCCCCAGCGACCCGTTATGAGCAGCGTGTGCTCCGCCTTATACAAGGCAAAAAAGGCAAGGTAAGCCTCTCTGTGCGTGAGGGACTCCTTTCGTGTTGTGCATGCTACCATGCCATATGCAGGGATGAAGGCACTTCGACGAAGACCGGCTGGCTCAAATTTCTTGATAAACTTGTTGACAGTGCTGGCTCTTATTGGCTCTGCGCCGCAGAGAAAGCCGCAGACGTGGCTGAGGTCGAGCTGGTCGAAGATCTCCTTCATCTCAGGCCTGTCGAGCTGCTTCACGACGAGCTCGAAGCCAAAATTAGGAGAGGCGGTAGCGCTGCAGTGGTAGCGAGACATGCATTCCAGCCACAAGCTCGGCCGTCTCAGGAAATCAAGAGGCGAGACAAAGAAGGACTCGCATCCGAAGAACATTGGGCAGAGCGAACACCCGATAAGGCCTGCAGTGCGGACACAACATGTATGGAGCGAGCAGGCCAGTGTACGCACGTCGGCCGTACTTACCCATGTCATGGTACGCGGGCAACCATGAGAAGGTACGCGGTCTGTGCCCTCGCGTCTTGAGACTGAGGGCATGTCTCCTTTCGGTGAATGCTGGCCATGACTCCAGGGGCAGTAGGGTGAGGCTCTCGTCGGGCGCGTCGGGGGCATCGATACAGGTATTAAAGCCGAAGACTGCTGCGCACACGTGGATGTTGTGCAGCAAGCAGCCGTGCGTCACCATCACTCCCTTAGGATCGCCAGTGGAACCTTACAACAGACAGGCAGAGCAGAAGGAGCCAAGGCCACACGCATGTGCCTGTCCGTCCGTTCGCACCTCCCTCCCTCCCTCCCTCCCATTCACCTGATGTGAACTGTAAGAACGCCACTGAGTCGAAAGGGATGGCTGGTGGCACGAAGTCTTCACTTGCGCCGTCGTTGGTGAGATTGTCAGTGCTGACCCACTGCAGAGCGGTCCACCGACTGTCCAGTGACCGAGCACGGAGGGTGATCAGCAAGGTCACTCGCTTGTACATCCTGATACGGCAACCACAGGCAGATGACAGACACGCGCGATGAGGGAGAGATAGACTAGTCATGTGGAAGAGCGTGTGTGATACTTACTGGTTGGTGAGGGTGTAGGTGGCTTGTGAGGAGTGAGCGATTTCGCACAAACGGGGAACATCGATAGACAAACGACGCGGGTCAGGAGGGTATACCTGTTGGAAACATTACACGCCCAGTGTGTCTGCTTATGGGCCCTGATATGTGTGCATGGCAGTGTTGCCGTCGCAGCGACCTTACCGGAACAGCCACTATGCCAGAAACCATGCAAGAAAGGAATGCAATAATGAAGTCGACACCTGCGCACACACAAGCAAGCAAGCAAACCATGCCTTCGAGGCGAGTCGGTCAGTCGACCGTCCTGGTCTCTTCTCTTCTCCGTGTGTGCTGTCTGTCTGTCTGTGTGTGTCACTGCCTCACTCACCGGGTGGGAAGCAGAGGAGGACCCTGTCCCCACGACGGAGCCCAAGGTGACTGACAAAATATGCCGACAAGTCGAAGACCCTCTGCTTCATCTGCCGGTACGTCACATGGGCGGTGGGCCTGCCCTCGAGATCCAGCCACGTCTGACAGACTATGTCAGCCATGGTGTGAGACCGCTTCAGCAGCATACGGTGCCATGGTTTGTCACCATACACAGCCAGCAGTCGTTCATTCATCGGGCGACGGGAATCATTCACCTCGTCGCCTAAGAAACACACCACACCACGCAGTGTGTGCTTGTGCGCTCTCACTCACACATGTATTGCTTGTGCGCTGGCAGCCGACCCACCGCGCGGTGAGAAGAAGACGTCGCTATCGACAGCACTCATCTCGTCCACGTCCTCTTAGCCTGAGCTGCTCATGACACCCACAGAAGACAATGAGTGATTCCAGGCCGATTGTGGTTTAGGCTCACATTAGCAGCATGGCGGAGGGAGGGAAGCCAAGAAAAGGAGGGAGGGACAAAAGGGACAAGAGATCGGGGAGAGCTCTCTCCCCCTGTAACCCTTCAAACCCTTAACTGTGTTTTCACGACTGGCGGCGGGAGTCGGGTTTGAGGACCATGTCCGACCAAGAAGCGCTTCCTATTCGCGGTTCATCCGAATCTCTGGATGACTCATCGTCCGGCCGCCATTCGACCGACGAGCAGCTCTTCGGCCTGATGCCTGCCCTTCAGTGGCGAGATTCAGTTGATCTGGATGACGCCAGGGCTCAAGCGGAGCAAACGGTCGTCGAAGCCGAGTCGGATCTCATCCGTCGCTTCCGGGCGTGTGCGGTGCCGAACCAGCGCGACAGCCACATGAGCGCCTGGCGTTCACAATCCCTGTCGGCCGATGATGAATCTGCACCATGCAAGGATGAGGAGTCGCCCAGAGGCACGTCGACCTCGTCCAATGCACCTGATATGCTGCTCGCAAGTGGAGGAGAGCGTAGAGGTGCGTTTCATTTAGGCAACTCAGTGAAGGCAGGCAGGCTCTTTCCTTCCTTCCTCCCTTCGCTCATCTGACTCATGTGTGTGTTGGTCTGCTGGTGGTGTCCCTTCATTGCGCCCACAGACGACGGTTCGAGCCCCGATATCCATGGTGCTCATCCGTGGCATGCCACGTCGGACTCCAAGTCATCTCCTTCGTCGGTCTCCCCGTCGACCTCCGACAAACCAAGAAGGGTGTCTTTTGCCGAAAACACCGCTGACGATGCCTCGGCCATCTCCCAATCATCGGCATTCGAGCTGCTGTCCTCATCGTTGAATGCCAGCATGGTGACGGCTTACGAGGCGCCCGCAGCGAGCCGGTCGCCGGACAGAAGAGCGTCTGCGACTGAGTTGCTGGCTGCCAGCCTGGCCAAGGCAGGAGAGGGTGACCTGGACGAAGAGGGTCAGGAAGGGGCGGACAGCGACGACAATGATTCCAAGAAGGAGGGGACGGGGACTGACGGGGGTTCCGAGGGCAGCCCTCTGCTCGATGACGACACTCGGTCTGAGGACAGGTCGGCACTGCTGCTCAGCAATCTCGACGACACCGGCATGGCTAGGAGGCAGGTCGTCTCACTCGAGTACCTGGAGGCACAGAATGAACTCTTCGACACCTTCAGCAAGAACCAGGCGGAGCTCATGAACCAGACCCTCAACCGCACTGCCACTTCAGTTGCCTTCGATCAGGCGTCCATCTCAGGTAGGTAAGTGGGTAAAGGAAAGATGAGAGCAGGCGGGGTGGGGTGGCTGACGGGAGTCAACGACATACATGCCTCGTGTGCTCGCTGGATGCGCCATCGTCATCTATCTGTGTGTAGATATGTCAACCAACCCGGATGCCGGGTCTCTTGAGGGAGGGCACAGCACGGACCCAAGGGATGCCAAACGAGGAGGCAAGAACCTTCTATCTCGCTTCAACCCGTTCAGAGGTCGCGGTGGCGTGCCTGCCGCCCGGTCAAGCGGTCGCATCCCGGCAGAGGACAGTGGCGACATGCTGGTAGAGCAGAGGACGTCCAATGCATCGTCAGATATCAACCTAACTCCCACAACCGCTGAGGAGCAGGGAGCCGGGGGGCCTGCTGCCGTAAGGGAAAGGGCGGAGGGAAGGACGAGTGGCCGGCTGGTCAATTCTGCCCGACGTGTTGTCGGTTGTGTGTGTGTGCAGAGCGCTGCTTCAGCTGACGTGAAGCGGGGGAAGAAGCGACACGGGACTGCAGGGGCGCTCCCTGACCCGGAGGTGACCAAGGAAGAATGAATGCCCAAATGCAGTGTGTTTCCTCCACCTAACTGATGTGTGTGGACTCTATATATACTTGTTCTTCTACTCGCTGCAGGTGGAAGGTAGCCGCCTTGTTCCTGTGCGCACGGCGAACAAGCCCTTCAAGGTGAGAGCCCGGTGGTCGAGACGCTTGCTTCACCCGTAGTGTGGACGTATATATACGCCCGTCTGTCGTGCCTTGGTCCATTTTGTTGTTTATTCATTCGTTCAGGAGTTGAGCAGCGTATGGTTGGTGCGTCAGCTGAAGCTGCCCGAGGAGTGCCCCGTGTGGTCTCTGGCGATCTCACCTGACGGCCGGTGGCTGGCGGCGGGGGGGATGGATGGGGCCATCAGGCTCTGGAACCTCAAGGGTGGGTGGGTGGGTGGGTGGGTGCGGGGTGTGCTCACGACACGTCCAAACACACTTGCATCCTACGTACATACACACCCCAGCCTCTGTGTGCGTTATTGATCACTCATTCAGAGCACCTGTCTGCGCCGCTGTCGCCCCCGCCCCCACCGCCCAAAGAGGAAAGCATCCGGCGCGCGAGGTCGCGTGACTCCGACTCGATGCCGCTCGACGACGACCAGGCGACGACAGACTCGGCGCCAGCTCCGGTTCCGCTTCCCAGGGGGCTCGATGGCACAGCTTTATCCACTCACAGCACGGATGCGTCAAGCAGCGGCGGTTCCTCTGCCGAGATGCCTCCCAGGACACTCAGGGGGCACAAAGCATCCATCATCATGCTGTGCTGGGACCCGAGGCCGCAGGTCGGTGGGAGGGACAGCAGAGGGAGGAGGGATCGGATGGGGCAGACAGAGTACTCAGTCAGTCAGTAAGGTAGCCAGCCAGCCAGCCAACGAGATGGACACAGATTTTTGTGTGTTTTGCCTGGCGTGTCTCTCTCTTCTTGCTGGCAGAATCAGCGGCTTCTGTCGACAAGCTTGGACAAGACTGTCCGCTTGTGGCGTGTCGATCGAGATGGGGCCATTGCATGTCTTCAGTGTCCCGACTACCCCACTGCGGCGGCCTTCAATCCACTCTACAAGGTAGACTGGGACGGACGGATGGATGGATGGGATCTCCGTATCATCCACCCCCAACCCCTCGTGACCTATCTATGTGCTGTGTATGTGTGTGTATATGAATGCATGAATGTGATGTGTGGGCAGGATGTGGTCTTTTCCAGCACGTTGGAGGCGGCCATCCAAGTGTGGCGCCTACAGCCCCTGGCCAAGAGCAGGGGCCCCAGCAGCGGCAACGTCGGTGGCCAAGGGGAGAGGGGGGACAAGGACCTGCTCTACGAGGGCAAAATCATCGAACGAATCAACGTGGATGAGTGGGTCACCTCCCTCTCTATCTCTCCTGAGTGAGTGAGTCACTGAGTCAGCGAGGGGAGAGGGAGGGCACCACAGACCACAGCGTCTGTCAGGTCAGGTTCTCGCTTCGCTCTGGTTTTCATTCTTTTTTCAGTGGCAGTTTGTTGGCGGTTGGCTGCCGGAAGGGCAGTGTGGTCTTCTACGACGCTAAGGTATGTGGGTGGGTACTGACTTGCTTGAGCACAGCACGTTGAGCAAACACTGCCGTCACTCTCACTCAATCACCGGGAGGACTGGGCACTTTCTTGGCTTGTGTGTGGCTGACCTGTCCTGTCCTGTCCTGTGCAGACGCTCAAGTTTCGCTACGCCAAGGACTGTCGCAATCGTCGTGGGAAGCACGCCAAGGGGAAGAAAGTGAGCGGACTCGTGTGGAAGAAGGACAGCACGGGGCTCTGCGTCACCACCACGGACTCCAGAATCAGACTCATCTCACTCGCGGTCAGCTCAGCTGAGATGAGCTGCCAAAGAGCTCACTGCGACCCTATCGTCTCCTTGTTTCAGGACTTGTCTGATGTGTCCAAGTTCAAGGGACATGTCAACGACCAGTTCTCGCTTCACGCCGCATTCTCGTAAGGGCAGCGCACACACATCCAATCACTCACCAACGTGCGTTCTGGTTGGTTGGCCGTCTGTCTGTCTGTCTGGCAGCCCGACTGAGGAGCACGTCATCTGTGGCTCGGAGAACGGTTTGATTTTCCTGTGGGACGTACAAAACCCGACAGTGCCCGCCATCAATCCTAAGTCAGTCAGTCAGTCGCTCACACAGCAGCCAATCGACACACACACACACACCTGCCCCCTGGTGGATCAATTGGATTCCATGTCTCGTCTGCGGTTGAATGAAACAGGTTTGGGTTCAGCAAGAAGACCACTAATGCCGCCTTCGAATGCTTCCGAGGTCGACAGACACAGGACAGACAGACGCCCAGAGCACTAGAGCCCTCGAGCTGTGTCGTCTGTCTGTCTGTCTGTGATCAAGATCTTGTGTCTGTGTGTGTGTGGCGTCTGTTTGCATTGCAGCTTTTGACGAGGTGTTGACAGCCTGTATCGTGGCCCCTCAATCGTTTGTCAGTTTGCTGGTCAACGAGGTGTTCCACCCCCCACAGCATGCCACCCGTTCCCCCTCGTCAGTCGTCCCTGCACCACCGCCCTCGGCAGCACCATCAGCCACACAGCCAGAGTCGTCCATGCCTTGCGTGGCCGAAGACCCCCCGCCGACCCCCCGGAGCGATGTGTCATATTCAGCTCGCGGCGTGCCTCCACTGCCCCCGTCGCAGCTGGGGCAGACATCGGAGAGCAGGAGGCGGGGCCCACTCAATCAGCTGTGGCGGGGCAGGCCAGGAGGGGTACTACCCACCGGCAGGAGCGCGGGGGGCATCTCCAGGGCAGCCAGCCACGCACAGCCAGAGGGAGGACACGTCACAAAGGCACCCTCTCAAGCCTTCACCAGAAATGATTCGCTCCTCTTGGCCGACAATGGGTATGTATGTACAGTACGGTACCAACTTGAACGCGATGCGATCCCATTAATCAGACGTGACTGACGTGTGGACAGTGTGGCTATCTCGGTGTGGTCGTTATCTCGTTGGCGTCAGGTACACAGCCGAGTACGTGGGGTTCGTGGCCGCGAGTTGGCGTGGGCGGGTGCGGATCTTCCTCAATGTGGGTAAAGCCAGGCGAGTCTAGCTACCCCTCCAATGTGCGACATGTCCATCCATCCATCCGTCACATCCATCGATGCGATGCGTGTGCGTGGCTGAGTCTTGTCCACCCAAGACCGACCGACCGACCGACCTGAGGAAGGAGGGAGGGAGGGAATCCTCGACCGTGTGTAGGCATGCAGGCATGCTGGGTGGGTGGGTTGTGTAGACAGGCCAGACGGACTCAGTGGGTGCGGTGCGACATGTCGTGTGACCGACCGGTGCGGTGGTCTGTTGACCAACACGTACGTACGTACGCTGACTGTGTAAGGCAATGAACGAACTCTTTTTCCGTTTGGCTGGGATGGGCTGAATGCATTGCAATGCATGAACGAGTAAGCAAGTAATGTACACTCTTAGCTGACATCAACGTGATGCGTACGTACTGTCCGTCCCGTGAGTGATGTAAGACCGACCTGCCTGACATGTATCAAGCCCCGATCAAATGCACGTCTCACAAGTACGTACGTACTGGCTTCCTGAATGCCTGCCTCATGTGCGCAGCCCTTGCCAGCAGAGCTTCGTTTGTTCCAGCCAGCCATCGGTCACTCCGCCCCGCCCTCTTGTGAGTCAGTCAGCTGGCATTGGTAGTCCCGCTTTCGCTGGCCTCGGCTCCTTCATACTCGGGCAGGCCAAGGGCCCGTAGAAGACGGGCCTCTATGCGGTCCTGTTGCTGGACGAGAAATACGCGTCTGTGCCGCCGCCGCAGTCGCCTGTGCTTGAATGCATAGCAGGCCAGCGTCGCGCCACACAAGAAGGGCACACCCATAATCGCAAACATGATGAACCCAACCAGCTCGGCAGCGTCGCGGTGGTCTGACCACAGAGCAGAGAGACAACAGCCGCACCCATCCCATGCCTGCACTGCACGAATGGATGGAGTCACTCTACTGTGGTGTGCTGTGGCGTGCTGTGCAGGCATTCGTTGGTTGGTACGGACCCATGAGGAATTCGACTTCGCCTGCCACGGTGCCGTTGAGCTGGTTGTGGTCGGCGTAGAAGCAGACCTCAAACCACTGCATGTGCTGGAACCTGTGGCGCCACCTCTTGAGCTCACCGTGGTACACACGGTAGTCCTGGCTGAACCTGCACACACCACACCACACGCCGCACCGCAACACACATCCAATGCAATCCGGGCGGTTTCTCCTCTGTCTGTCCTCCTTTCTCGTTCTCCTGTGCGTACCCGAAGGTCGCTTGGCGATTATACTTCTCGGCCAGCTTGGGGCGTGTGGCTGCGTGGAAGACATTCTCATCAGCGAAGCCCTTGCAGTTCCACATCCGCTCCTTGAGAGCGATGATGTTGTGCTGAGAGAAACTCTGACCTCCTGTGTGTCAACCAACCACCCAACCAACCAACCACACACGGATACGCACAGGCCTCCCTCGGTGGCTCACATGCCAGAAATGACGTGGTTGTGTAGTGAATGCCTGTGCGTACGTACGTATCGTGAGGGCCAGTTCCCACCCAGGGTTGAGGAATATCCTCACGGGGACCCGCTGCCCACCCACCAGCGGCGGCTGCACCACGGGAGCTGTACATACCCACACGCAAAACCAAATGGATGGATGGCACTCATTCCATGTATGTTTGTGTGTCGGCCTGGCCAGTCGGTCTTTCTTACGGTCGTGGAAGACGAGGGGTCCAACGTCGACAGCGCCGTTGGCCTCCTCTTCGTCTCGGTAGCACACAGAAATGTGCGACACGGGGGGGACGGGGAAGGGGAGGACGGGGAAGGGGAGGACGGGGAAGGGGAGGACGGGCAGGGGGAGAGGAGGGGACGGGGATGGCGGCTCAACATCACTCGACGGCTGGTCCCCCTCCTCCTCGCCCAGGGGGCTGCAGTGAGTGACGCCCTCGGTGTCCGGGACGCATATCGGCGCAGCTGCTTTGTTGATCGGCCTGGGCGGGGCGGAGCTGTTGTCCGCCGGCTCAGGGATGGACACTGTGGGCTCTTCATGGCCATCCGAGTCGTTGTGGGGCGGGAGGGTGGGTCTCTCATCGGGGATGCGTTCGGGGATGGTCAGGTTGCCCAGCCATATCAGCACCGCCGCGGGCAGCCGGAAGGCGAGATGGCCATGGATGCTGCTGTGGCGCAGGTCGGGATGACACACCACAGGCCACTCGGAACCGTTACCAGCAGCACTCCCCGCCCGCCGAAAAGCGTCGTCGCACGAGTCAGGGAAGAGGTAAGCGTCTGTGGCGTCCTCTCTGCCGGCCAGCCGTCTCCTCTGAGGGACTGGCCTGTCGCCTCTGACGGGCCGAAATGTCAGACAGGTCTTGTTGGCGGCGGAGACGGTCCTCCATCTGCCCTCCACCCGAATATAGAGGTTGCTGGGACGGCTTTTCGTGTCCCACTCGCTCCGGAAAAGCAACAGCGGGAACTCCTGCCCAGGTTGGGCACCGAAGGCATGGTCGTCAGCCCCTCGCAGCGTGGTGGCCTCACGAGATGCCGCGAGATGCACGAGGATAATGATGCCGACGCCAAACAGCACTCTCGCCGACATGTCGGGCAATCGTCTGAGTCTTGCTGCTGTGCTCCTCTCATGAAGCTTGCTCCTCAGATGGATCAGCAGCTGGCGGAGATTCGTAAGGGGAGGCCTGAACAAAGAGCGGTTTCACGCAAGCCTTAGATCTGCGAGCTACTTAGTAGCAGAGGGAAGACGTCGCGCTGTGATGGCGGCTGATTGAGATGCAGAGTGCAAGGCAGCTGGCGCCCGTGTGCTGCGGACGTGTGCGTCATGCTCACAAGTTTGCTGCCGGGCCGACGCCCAACCTGGACACCATCAAGCGCACCGTCTACCAAAAGATGCAGCCAGTACACTTCGCCATCAAGAATGACTACACTGTGGGCAACTATGTCTACGACAAACACTTCTACGTGCGTGAGGGAGCCGCCGGCCACCCACCCACAAGCTTGGCACACACGAACAGCTTAATTAACCCATTGCACTAATTGCAGAGGGCTCCCTCCCTCCCTCCCTGCTTGATGTGTATGTGTGTATGTGTGTTTGTCGGTGTGCATCTCATTGCAGGGCCTGCTGTGTTCGCCGTTGTTCGAGGGCAAGAGTTACAAGGAGATGCATGAGTTGGTGCAGCGGGAGCTGGAGGCGGCGGGCATCGAACGGGGAAGGGTCTTTCTACACTGCGAACCGCCCTCCAGATGGAACGTACGGACGGACGGATGGACGTGTGTTTGTGATGGATGTGACACACATATCCAGTCCAGCAAACCAAGATCTGATCTTACCCCTCTGGTGTGGTGTGCCTCCCTCCCTCCCTCCCTGTGTGCTGTGTGTGCTTGGTTCCGACAGAAGATTCAGCACAAGCACGTCAGGTGGCGGTGGAACCTAGAGAAGTGACAGCACAGCTCTGCTGCACTGCACCCCACGGTGGGTGGATGGGCTGTGCGTACGTTCGTACGTAGAAGAAGGACGAGGACGGATCAATGCATGGAGTCGTCGGCGTGTCTGTCTATCTGTGTATACTCACTCACTAGTAGCACAAACAAACAGAAAAACACGTTTGTCGTGTTCTGTCTTGGTGCCGTCCGTCGTGCAGTGCACACCACACCCCCCTGAATGTATGAATGTGAGTAATGCAAGTCGGTGACTGCAGTGCACGCTACACAATCAGCCAACCTGCAATCACTCCCACGCTGCTCGCACCGCACCGCACGGTCGATCGATCGTCGTCACTTGTCGTCTTGCTCGCTGACAATAAATACCCCAGCACACCACACACCATGAATGGATTGATGCATTGGTTCCACGACCTACCTGGATGACGACGGATCTTCATCCTCTAAACGGCCGGCGATCTGCTTGCCGCCCCCGCCCGCAGCACCGCCGCCCGCAGCGGCTGAACCATCACCTGCCGGGTACCGCTGCTGCTGCTGCTGCCTGCACACAGCCCATACACACACGTGGCCGGCGTGGGTCGTCGCAGCCAGCAGGCCCCTCCCTCCCTCCCTCCCTCCCTCCCTTTGCCTGGCCCCGCCCCACCGCACCTGAGCCTGTCCTTGACTGTCTTGGACACTCTGAACCCATAGATGCGAGGCACGTACCACTGTGGCCGAGGAGGGACCTGACACACAGACAGACAGACAGACATGACATCCCGACACATTGACTGCCCTGTCAGGTGGAGTGGTTACATACGAGGTTCTCGTAGGTGAGCAGGAAGAGGTGGGGGAACGTCGTGCCGAAGTAGGCGCCATCCAGCATGCCCAGACGATTGCCGCGGGGGTTGTACAACTCCTGTCACACACACACACACACACACACACAGGTCTGTCTGTGCCCTTTCCCCTCCTCCCTCTGCCGTGTTGTCCCCCTCCCAGGACCCACGTACCTGGCATTTGGGGCAGTAGACTTTAGCGCCGGCATGCCTTGGTGTGTCGCACATGCCGATGGGGAGGACGGCCTGGTTCTCGCAGGCGACGTTTGGGCAGTAGCCGAAGACCTGTTTCTGGTAGTTGTGTAGCATGAGCTGCATGCCCCTGCTGGTGATGATGAACCTGGCATGTATGAGGCCGTAGAGCACCTGTGCGCTGTTCTCGATGATGGCCTGCCGGTCCTCGATGGCCCCCGCCCCGCCCCGCCCCATAATGTCGGCGTCCTGCTCCTGCGCACTCGTGTCGTCCTCGGCGTCCAGAATCGTGTTGAGCGCCTGGTCGAAATACGGCACCTGGCTGCTCAAACCTGTCAAGTTGAAGTCATCCTGACATTTATTGATCCACACACATACACACAGACAGACATCCACACATACCACACCATACCATCCATCCATACAGCCAGCCAACCAACGTGGCTGTATATGTATGACGGTGGTGTGGCCGCCACGCCACGCCTCCCTCCCTGCCATCCTGCCTCGCTGACCTCACTCACCTGTACGTATTCCTCATCGACCTCCACGAAGAACTCGTTGCCTTTGAGTCGGCAGTACCACTCAATCCAGGTCACCTCCTCGTCCAGATCGCTGCCGCTGCCGCTGTTGCTGGGCGTCACCTCCTCGCTGTTGCTGTACTCGTCGCTCTCGTCCTCAAACTCAACCTCATTCTCATCCCGCAGCCCGCGGTGGTGTGGTGGCACACGAGGGTCACGATCCGTACCGTTCGGCTGACCACCTAACATATATCAACCACCAATGGACTCACTGCTTGCTGGGCCGCTGCAGACAGACAGACAGACAGACAGGCAGGAAGCGGTGTGGAAAGGAGGTAGGGAACGACATGGATCTTGCCTCAAATGCGGCCACGCCTGCAGGATGAACAGAGTACCTCCACACCTGCACACGCACGCTGCTGATACCGTTGATACGCTTCAAGGCAGTTCAACCCTAAGGTGTCGAACTTTCGCGGGTAGGGTTTCACCTTGCCTGTGTCTTCCGCGTCTACCACAGTTCCCGAAGTGGTTGTCACTGTTCTCGTGTGTGTGTGAGAAAGGACAGTCCTCGTGTCACAATAAGACCAACGTGGTTGTCTAGTTCCGACGTTGATCCCCACGTGTGGCCAGTGAGGCCGCATCTGAGAGGATGTCCGGTCATCGGGGACCCCCCTTCCCTCTGGGGAAGCCACATGACCGGTTTCGGGACTGGCACGAGACCGATGACCTCGACAGCGGCATCATGGGGCGGGGGATGGGGACGGTGCCGGGGATGTCGCCACACAGGGCGGGGAGTGATCCCTACGGGGAGGAACCGGTGTACAGGTCAGCTCTACACACAACACGCACAAAGGTCACACAGACGAAAGATCGGGAGGGGGGTCGGTGTGGTGGCTCGGATCTGGTGGTGGACGTGTCTCGTGTGTCTCTGCTTGCTGTGCTTGTGTGTGTCCTCTCTCCCTCCCTCAGAGGTGTGGCGGCTGTGTCGTCTCCCGCGCTGCCGTCCGACTTGATGGGTGGTGGGATGGGTGGCAGCGGCAAGGACGGCATGGCGGCGGGCAGGCCGCACCTGTACAGCAAACAAAGGCCGTCACAGGGGTTCGTGGGAGGACTGCAGTCAGGTACGGTACCCGACAGACAAAGAATGAATGATGGGACGGACATGTCACGCACCTGACACACACAGACCGACCGGCGACCACTAATGGGGTGTGTGGTGATGTGTGTATGTGTCAGGTCCGCTCTCCCCGCATTTCGGCTTGCAAAGCAAGCACGATATGAGGGTGTTGGAGCACGAGGCCAGGCTGGAGAGCGAGCAGGCCTGGAGATACTTCAACCCATTCTGTAAGCTACCTACCTACCTACTCGACAACCACACGCGCAACACGCCCTCATTCATCGATTGCCTGCCTGCCCCTCTCTGCCTACCTACCTGCCTGCCGCAGATCACCCCAACGTGCCGTCGACGCCCGACAGTCCGTTCTTCAGACTCAACGCCACGACGCTCTTCCTGCGGTCGCAGCGCGGCGATGCGGGCGCCTCGGGCAGCCCGCTGGCCTGCGAGATAGCCAACCAGCTCATGAACGACTTGGAGAGCGAGGCACTCATACCATGCGACGTCACAGCTGTACCAGATATTTTTCAGGTAGACACCGACACGCGACCCCACACACAAGGGATGGGATGGACAACTGACTAATGCGTGCATCTGTGTGTGTGTGGGATGCATTGCAGATCAAGGGCACGTTCTTCGTAGAGTCGCAGGCAGTGTTGATAGCGCTCAACTTCTACGTCCACCAACACAGGCTCGTACTCGAAGCCTCACGCTGGATGGTACGTACCTACCTACCCGTGATGACCCCACACAATCGCCATCTCACCCACTGCATCCTCCTTGAATCCTATCTTGTGATGTGTGTTGTGTGCAGGGCGACAGCGTGTCGTTCGTGGTTGTGTTTGAGAAGCTCCGCAAGCGGCTGGACGGCCTGGGGTATCTCGATAAGGACAGCGACGCCGCCTCGCTGCTGCAGCAGGGCGCCTCCACCATGGCTGGGACGTCCGAGTACTCCAGGACGTCTGTGTGCCTGACCCCCCTGCAGCCCGGCGGGGAGCCCAGCAACTGCATGGCGGTGGACAGCATGCGGGACGAGACGGAGCTGGAGGGGGTCATCGACGACATGATGGCGGCAGAGGGACAGATGGGGGGCGGGGAGCGGGGGGCTGACCTGGGCAGGGGGGAGGCACAGCAGGGTGAGCACCAGATAGGCACACCATTGATCAGGAGCTCGCCTTGACTCATCCCTGGGTGTATGTGTTGTCTACTAAATATCAGGTCTGGTAGAGGGCCTGTCTAGTGCATCGTTGCTGAAGCCCATTGTTGAGATGGCCGAGTCGGGGGAGCAGCACCTTGCCGAGGAGGCCGCCTCCATGATCGCACAAATCACCAGTAAGCAAGGCAAGCCGTAGACACCCACACACGGCATCATCTCGTAAGTAATTGTGTCTGTGTGTCATGCAGTGCGTGATCCGTCGTTGGTTGTGCCGGGCGCCCCGTCGCTGTTGTCGTCGCTGCAGTCGCTGGTGAGTGAGGAGGGCCTGCAGCTGATGGCCATGATGCTCGGCGCCGAGCATGACCAAGTGGCCATACTGTACCCCATCCTACTCGCCATCCAGAACATCCTCAAGACACCGCGAACCGGTACGCCGATGCGCGACAGACAAACCCATATCCACACGCACTCATTCAGGTATGCAATGCATGCGTGCCTGCCTGTGTGTGGGTGATGTGCAGATGGGAGTAGCCTGGGCGAGGTGTTGGTGCAGTCGCTGGCGTCTCCTCTGGGCGACTTGTTGCGGCGGTGTGTGGAGAAACAGGGCCCACACATCATCAGGAAACGAGCCGCCCAGATACTCGACACGGCAGAGAGTGAAGGTCAGTGCCTCGCCGACACCACAACACCGCCCCAGCAGCCGACATCACAGTGGATGTCCATCTGTCTTGTCTGACCTGTCCAGGGTTCCTCACACCGGCGCACGAGCAGTCGCTGTGTGCTGAGCTGTGCGGCGGGGCGCCCACACTCTCCACCGCACTCAAACAACTCATGGCCTAAACGCACCTTGGGGGGATGGGTGGGGGGATGGCTGGATGCGTGATGTGTTGTGTGTGACAAGTACATGCGAAGAACAGATAGGTGGTGGGGTGGTCGTCTCAGGCTGGCAGGCAGGCAGGCCAATGCGGCTGGGGGTTTGTGTGAAATTTGTCGTGTTGCCTGACGACAGTTCTTTCATTCAATGATTCCTTGATTGATTCCTTTATGCGTGTCAATCAACTGCTTCGGCAAGCCCTGTGGTGTCCTCTCCCCTTGTCTGTCTGTCTCCCTCTCTGTAAGTATACGACTGATGGATGCATCCATGCAGTCCATCCATCTGTGCTGCCCTGCCCTGCCCCATACCATACCATACCATGCACACCCACACCTGTACACACATGACACAAACAGAGGGGGGAGGGGAGGGTCTAGGTGTATGTGTGACTGACTGCATCGATGGGGAAGGAACACGTGACATCGCCATTCACTTTAGACAGACAGGACACACCAAAATGAAAGTTTGGGCGGGTTGGGGGCTGTATTTTTGCGGCTCTCTCCATCCCTCCCTCCCTCCCTCCCTGCGCCATGCCATCCCCATTTGCCTGTCTGCCTTCCTCCTCCTTCCTTTGTGTGTGTCTGTCTGGCTCTCACTGGCTGCCCAGTAGCAGTGATGGTCGGACAGACAGACACATGAATCAATGATGGGATGGAATGGACGGATGAGTGAAGGGACAATGGACGTGTGCGACGGCTGGCCGACTCGATGTCTGGATGTGGGTGGCTGGTGGAGACGGGGTGCGCAGTGCAGTTTAACTAACACAATTGAGACAGACAGACAGACAAGAGACAGACAGGGGAGGCCAGCTTCCTAACCTCCCTGCCAGCCGTCCTCCCTGCCGGGTGGACCCGTGCCTACCGTACTCGCTGCCTGCATGGACTAATAAACTGGCCGCCCGACTACAAACAACTATTTCCAACCTGTGTTTGCGCGTGCGGCCATCCTGGCTGGTTTTAATGGCTGGCGGGTGAGTTGGGGTGGATGCCTCGCTCGTTGTGATGTCTCTGTGACTGCCTGCCTACCTGTCTGTGTCTGCGGCCCAGCCAATCCAGTCGACGGATCAAGACGCCAGCCGTCGATCGTCTCTTACCGGCTGCCTACCTTCTTACATGACCATGAAGGTGTTGTGTTTGGGTCGTGAGGGGCTGTTTTTGTTATGTGAATGTTCGGTCGTTCTTTTTTTCTCCTGCGTTGCCTGGCTGCCTGCCTGTGTGTAGGGATGTCTGTGTACACGTATCTACCGTACGCACGGCGAGGGGG
>CDMY01000357.1:59177-83440 GCA_001179505.1 Vitrella brassicaformis | reverse complement strand
GGTGCGAGTATGTATGGTATGGTGGATGGATGGGTGAAGTGAAGTAGTAAAGGGCGCCGCGCCCTTGGTGGCCCCCCAGGTGGGCCGGTGCGGTGAGGGGGTGGGTGGGTGGGTGGAGGTCTCGGTCTGCCAAGCTGACAGAGATGTGGGTGGGGTGGGTGTGCGTGTTATGTACGTACGTATGTTATGTGTGAATGTGTGGACGCAACTATGGATCCCTGACATTGAATGGAAGGAATACCGACTGCCTCCTCTTGCACCTCGCCTGCCACCCTCGATCACGGTTGTCTGTCTGTTCACACTACACGGTGCGATGCGTATCGGCAACTTGCCGGCGGCGGAGGATCAGATCAGACGTACACCGCCGCGGTGTACGTCTGATCTGCACTCACTGAGTACATATTAGGAGATTTTCGCCTCGTGACTGACTGACTGACTGGCGATGAACAGACAAACAGCCAGCACACAGGCGTGGCGTACATACGTCCGTCCATTCAGTGCTGGGCTCGCCTGGGTGTTTTGTAGGCGGACGGTCGGTACGCTCGTACACGTGCGTACGTACGTACGTACTGGCTCTGTCGGTCATTGCACTGCGCGAGACTCTTACAGACATATACATGAAAAAGAATCTACACCCTGCTGTGCTCACACACACGCACGCCTCAACTTTGGATTGCAGAGTCCTCACACGCATGTCTGTCTCGTCTCTGGCTTGGCACGGCACGGCACCCAACACTCAGACGGGCGCCATTTTCCGACTGCCTCCCCTGAACCGAACCCACACCCATGCACACACTCCCATTCGAGCACCAGTGAGCACAATCCACCCAGTCCACCAGGCAACAGCATTCTATCACTCGGTCTCCCACCACACCACACCACCACACCCCCAAACATGATCACACCCCAGTCAAGTCATGTCCCGTTCCAGCGGGCCCTTCTACCTACCTGCCCCCGCCGCCGGCAGGGTGTGCGGCGGCTCAGGTGTGCCCAATGCCGGCGTTGGGAAGCTGGCCAAGGCACTGGTCGAGTAGGTGTAGGTGGGTGGCGGCGGTCTCAGCTGTGGAGGCGACAACGCACTGGTGGACGGTGAGGGCGATATCGCCACACGCACCTGCTGCTGCTGCTGCTGCTGGTTGGGCTGCTGGTCCGGGTAGCGGTGATGCTGCTGTGTAAACACACTCACACGAGGCGACAAGGGCGGCGGCCGGCCGATGCCCGGAGACATCAGTAGGCCGGGGGGCGGCCTCATCGGACCTCCACCGAAATGCGGTGGGGGTCTGAGTGGCGGGGGAGACAGGGTGGCGGGCCGCAGACGGTTGAAAGGAGGCCGGATCAGCTCTGGGCGGGGACGCAGCGATCTCTGCCGTATCTGAATGGTGGTGTTGTCCCTGGGGAACTGCCTCGTGTATCTCGCTGAATCCTGAGGCCCCTGGTTGAGTGGGGTGCAGGGGCTGGTGCATCGGAAGATGGTGCAGGCCGCCTGCTTGCCTGGGTGGCTGCCGGATACTGGCGGCAGTGGGTGGGTGTGCTTGACATCTCTCACGGCGGTCTCGATGTCGATTGCATCGATTTTGTCTCTGTCTCCCCTGTGGTCTTTCTTCTTGTTGGCCAGCAGGGAGGTGCTCTTGGGGGGCGGTGCCGAGAGAGACACAGCAGGTACTGTCTCCGTCTGGATGAAGCGAGGGCGGATGAAGGGCGGAGGGGGCGGGTGTTGCTCCAGCTGCAATGAGCCTCGGGGACGCTTGAATGATGGGTGGGGGAGGGTGGGGGATGGGGGTGGCGACTGCATGACTTTGTAGTGGATGCGCTGCACGACGGGGGAAGGGACCTTGGCGATGAGCGGGGAGTGTGTGGGTCTGAGGCTGGCGACCGATGCTGAGGCGAAGGGTGCCACTGTCCTGGGGGACGGCTGGGGGGGTGGTGACTTGAACCGCGGGCTGTGCTTAATGGACTGCCGCAGGCTGTTGAGCAGGTCCTGGGTCTCACTCAATCCACACAGCAACATCTGCAGGCCAGGCACCCATTGATTGGGCCAAGATAATGTATACATACGTACATACATACATACACACCCATGATGGAGAGAGAGAGAAACGAATATATGGGAGTTTGTCTATCAGATACCTGCAGGTCTCCCGGTGGTTGTCTGCCCATGAGCGACTCGTCCAAGCCCCTCAGGTTGGCACCTGGCTCCCGCTCACCACCACCACCACCAGCAGCGGTGGGCCGGGCCCTGCCGTTGTCCATCTCCATCGAAAACATCTGATAGATTGATCGACCCACCAATCAAACACAGACAGACAGATACACACAGACACATACACATACACAGAGACGTGACAATCTGTGTGCTGTCTGTTTGTGGGGGGTATGGTATGTATGGGTGCGGGGGACCCCCCCTGACCTCATATGCCTGTACACGGCACTTGTCCAGGTGCTGCCGGACCTCCTGCAACTCCTTGGTCAGCAGCTGTCGAATCAAGCACATCACAGCCATGACATCCATCATAGAGCATACACACGCTTCCCAATCATCAAGTGTGTATGTATGCTTACGGCGCATTCGTGTTGGTGGTGTTTCTTTTGGTCCTTGAGGCATGTGTGGAGCGTCTGGTTCTCCGCCTGCAGGCTCACCACCTGCTCTGCCAAGGTCGCCGCACGACGGCTCAACTCGCGAAGCCGCTCCTCTGCACCCGACAACTGGGTGCGCAACACCTGCACACGCAGAAAGGCCTTGTTTGTTTCGTGGGCCGAATGTGTTGGATGGTGTAGTATGTGTGGTATGTATATGTATGTGACAGCTAGCTGTGACCTCGGCCTCTGATAGTGTGTCTGTGTCTCTTTTGGTGCCGTGCAGCTGTGACTCAAGCTCAACCACACGCTGACGCACAACATCCAACTCCTGCACACACACGTCATAATGACGATAGCTAGTATGTGGACATTCATTCATTCATTCAGTCATTCATTGCACTCTGCGTGTCGTGTCTCGTGTCTCATGTGTAGTGTAGTGGAGTGTGGTGTGGTGTGAGTTTGCCTTTTCGAGTTCCTCCCTCTTCAGTCTTCGAGTGGCGGTTATTGTGTCGCCCTCGCCGGCAGCGGGCTCGTCCTCCTCAACGAATGATGTGGACTGGACGTGGAGTGACTGCAACTCGTCCACATCAGCCGGGTCCAACTCGATCTCACCGTCCTGGTCACCCTGCTGCAAAAACTGTTAGACAGACAGACGCAAGGGAGGGGGAGAGGAGAGGACACATATGCTTCACCCATCTGCTCACTGCGCGCCTCTGTTTGTTTCTGTGTATGTATGTGTATCCATCCATACGTTGAGGACTCTCATAAGTGAGTGCATTCGCCCGGTCACCAGCACCGACTGACGCCGGGTGGCTGACTCGTTGAACTGATTGATGCGCATGACACACCACACCGTGTAACACACACACACAAGCAGCGAGGCGAGACAGAGACAGATGCGATCTGTGTACACATGCACCCGAGCCTCCTAAATACCGGGTCTTGGTCTTTTCTGGGCGATCCGAGCAGCGAGCCAGGTTCGCCCCAGGCGTCGCTTGAGCCCGACTCTGTGAGCCCCGTGGCTCCCTTCTTCAACTTAGAGCCGTCCGGCAGCGTTATGGTCACGCGACGCTTACCACCCGCCCCCTCCTCCTGGTCTGGCGGACACGATCTGGCGAGTTCGGCTCGGCTGCCCTGGCTGTCTTCCAGTCCGAATGCCACATCAGGGTTGGTGCCCATGCGTGCCATCTCCCGCTTCTTCTTGGCGAACTGGGGCGCCACGTTGGTGACCTGGCTGGCCCGCTGGATGGGCTCGCGGTCGGGCTTGGCGGCCGTCTTGGCCCCGGGATGCTGGGAGAGAGTCGATATGCGCTTGATGGCCTCGTGGTCTCGGTTCTCCACTGCCTCAACCAACGCACTCATCCTGTTCTGCATCATCTGCAGGACAGAGGGAGGGAGGGAGGAGGGACAAGGGAGAAGGGATCCATCCATCCATCCATCCATCCATGAGCCCTCCGCATATGTATATACCTTACCTGTACTCTCTGTTCGAGATCGAATTCGCTATCCATCTTGCTCATGTCCTTCTTGACGGGCGACAGCCCCGCGGCCGAGCTGGCGGGCGTGGCGTCGTCCATGCTACTGGATGAGCTGCGCTTGCTGTCGGTCACGATGAGGCCCGGCACGCCACCCACACCCACACCAACCTCACCCTTGACCTCGTCCTCCTTGACTTGGGCCTGCTCACCCTCTGTCGTGCCAACACACACACACACACACATACACTTGTTTCTGTGTCTGGCGTACATAAGTGGATGTGGGCGTACCGTACCCACCCGGTATGCTTGGGAGTGAGACCATGACGTTGTTTCGTGTCTTGTTGTTGTTGTTGTTGGGTGGTGGCAGCGTGACACTCACTTGTGGGGCCGGCAGCTGTGCTGCAGCTGCCGCAGCCAAAGACTCACCCTGTTGTGCCTCCTGCTGGGTGGTGATGGGCATCGGGGGCGGGGGCACCGCCACAGGCACCGACACGTGGGGCTGGATGATGACGGGTTGGTCAGTTGGCTGCTGGATGGGGGACATGATGACGTCTGATGTGCCGGTGGTGCCCGGTGGGTGCTCCTCAGCCTGCTTGTGGTAATCCTCGACATCCATCGATACTGAGTGACAGAGAGACGTCACGTCCATTCCATGGCTGCTCTATCCCATCCGCCAGTCAGTACTTATGCACTGCAGACAAGATGGGTGAAGTAAAATGCCTCGCCTACCTTTCTCCTGTAGGTCTCCCTCCGCTTGGCCGCCTTCAGCGGTCTGCAGTGCATGTGGTGCACCAACCACATGCACACGGTGTGTGTGTGTGTGTGTGTGTGTGTGTACCTGTCTGAGTCGTTGCATATCTTCTTCCATGTTCATTTTGGTGACGGACAGCCGGCCGCCACTCTTGGAAAACGACACTTTACTCGTCTTGACATCGCCGGCCTTCTTCTTCGCAGAACTGAACACAGCACACGCATACACACACACATACACATACGGGTATGCTGTCGGAGCACCATCTCTCTCTCCGTGCTTTGCTTCCCTCCGTCCCTCTCTGACCCTTTCTTTGGTGATGAGCCCTTTTTGGCACCAGCGGCCTTTTTAGCCGGCTGTGTTTCGGGCCCCTCACCGACACCCGCTGGCTGCGGCTGAGCTGACTGGGCACGCGGCCCACCGACACTAAATGACACACACACACACACACACACAAAGACACTCATCCAATGGTCGGCGGCTATGTCGTGTCTCCGTCTGTGTGTGTGGTTGTCACGTCGGCGACTGTGAGTCTTCTTTGGTGGCGCTTCTACTGATGGTGCCGCCGACTCCGGAGGGCGGCGGGGGGGCGGAGGTGCCCTTCTTGCCGCCCTTCTTCTTGTCGATGCGGCCACTCTTCTCGTCACCCAACGTCATCACACTGCAGTCATACACAACACATGTCCGGCCCACGTCCATCTGGCTGGCTGCGGTGTGTGTCGGTTGGCTTGGCCCACCCAGCTTTGGCTTTGGGTGTCCGCTGCGGGGTGGTAGTGGCCGACTGGGGCTGCCACTGGTACTGCTGCGCAGATGTGTCCAATGTCTCACCCGTCTGCAATGCATCCGCACACACATCATGATGCAAAACACACTAACACTTCACACACGAACAAACATATCTATCTATCTGTGGTTTTGCGTGTGTTTGGTTTGCACCGATCCGATGCCCGTGACGGTGGCCTGGTGCTGCGGTTTGGCCCTCAGGGTGAGGGCCAGATTCATCTTCAAAGCACTCATCCCAACACCCGGCTGCGCCATGACACACACGTTGGTGTGGGGGGGGGGGACTGGACTGGTTGGAGATCAGTCGGTCAGTCAGCGGTGTGTGCCCCTTTGGCCGCTACGGACACAGCTGGGCGGGGCAGGGCGGCCAGAGGAGGGCCGGCAGGGGAAATGCTCTACTCGCGTACAAACAGCCAAGAGAGAGCCGCCTTTGGGTGGGTCACTCCCTCGGTTGGTGGAGGGGAGGGCGGCTGTGTTTTTCGCCAAGACTCGTCCCACTCGCTCTGGGGACCTCTAGGGGCTGTGAGATGTGAGGATGCGCCCGGGGTAGGGGCAGAACGCTCACATGCAGGAGGGGACGCGAGACTGGTGGGGGGCCCGGTATGAGAGGGAGGGACGAAGGGAAAGTGTGCGGCAAGCAGCGTCCACTTGGTGTGGATCCACCTCTCGGACGTCTTTCTGCCGGAGCTCGCACGAAGCGCGCAACGCCAGGGAGGGAAGGAGATGCGACGCACAACCGAGTCATGACGTGATGCAGCAGAACCGCCATCGCAACCACGATATGGCACCGTCGCCCGGTCTCTATCACACACACAACTATCCACACAGGCCGAGGTGCGTTTCGCAAGGCAGGCAAGGACCACAGCAGTGACAGGCAGACAGACGATGTTCTGTCGCCCTGCCTATGTGTGTGCAGCAGCTGTGTGATGCCTCCCTCTCACACGCATCACCATGGCGCTGCTGCCCCTGGTGCGGCTCCGCCGAGCAGCGGCGGCCACCTGCTGTCGATGGGCGGCGGTCGGGCGATGCTCACCGTCATTGTCAACGTACCGCCAACCACCACGTAAGGACTTCAGCCAGCCATTTGGGATGCGACGCCTGCAGTAGTTGTTGACTGTGTGTGTTGCTGTTCTGTGCTGTGCAGACGCCAGGACCTCGTCGTCACATTCAAGTGAGTGTGCGAGGCCTTGCCTTGCACCACATGTCTGTCTGTGCAGTGGGGGGGGGTGTCCGTGTCCTTCCTTTCAATGTGTCTGTCGGTTCAGACGGTACGGCACTGTTGAGTTGGCCATGGTGGTGTGCGACAAGAAGAGCCGGCACCCCAACAAGGAGTGGACCGCCACTGCTGGTACGTACGTATGGATCATCTGGGTCCGCACGTCTTCATGCGGGGGGGCAGGCCAAGTGCATTGCATTCACTCTCGCGAGCGTGGACTTGACTTATGTGTAATGTGTGTGTGTTGATAGGCTACGCTTTCGTGAGGTTCGGGACGCACCCGATGGCGGAGTCGGCACTGCGAGCAGCGGAGGCAGGTACTTTAGGCATCCTGCCGAGCTGCTGCCCACCGGCCCTTGGCTTGGACACACACACCCATGTCATATCCTCGTGTGTGTATGTCTGTCTGTATGTGTGTCAGGTTTGATTCGCATCCGGGGCAGCCGTGTTCGGGCCACCTGGGCGAGGAAGGACTCGTACTCCCGAGAGTCGCCCGCCACGGCAGCAGTGGCGGAAGACCACCCCATACCAGCCTCCGAGCTACCCCTGTTCACCCCCCTTGCCATGCAGTCAGCCCCCGATCACCATCGCAACACCGCACCTCACGAGAACAACGCCGCTGCGGCCGTGGACGTCGTCACAGGCCCGTCCGACTCCGCCCCCAGCCTTGACCGGAATCGCGACGGCGGTAGTGTGCTGGCCGTGTCGCCCTCGCCTCATGACGACAGCATCAAGGGCGGGGGACACATGACGCCCCTAGAGGAGCAATCACTCGTGGTCGTCAAGCGCGACAGGCGAGACAGTGATGGCGGACCCCCTGCTGGAGCCTCATCGGCCTCTGTTGTCATGGGCAGCCAGCATCACCACAGCAACAAAATCAACAACACGAATGCTTGCCATATTGGTGTGAGGGGTCAGCTCTATGACATCCCCCGGGGACCACACCACCATCAGCACCACCAGCATCGATCGCAGCAGCTGCAGCAGCAGCTGCAGCACCAGCAGCAGCAGCGGGGGCAGCCCTACTCGCCTTACGCCGACGCGATGGGCCCTGCGAACAGGAGCAACGGCACGTCGCACCAAGACGCATCCAGCTGGCACACACAGGTATCGTATCGACGGGCAGAAGCAAGGCCAGGCCACAAAGGGACGGAGGGAGGGAGGACAGCTCGACAGGGCCTCGATTGATGGATACATAGTTGGCGTTGTTTGACGGGTGTTTGGGTGGCCTGGCTGCAGGTGAAGCCCTTGTTCGCAGCTCGCCCCACGCCGGCTGAGGGCTTTGCCAGGGGCGGTCAGCCTGGCGGTGGGAGTGGGGGTGGTGTGCACCAGCGGCCGCCGGTGGAGTACTCGCTGCGTGAGGGCGACCTTAAGGAGTCTGACACACTCATTCAAGAGGCACTGCCGTCCACCAAATCAGATGTACGTGACACACACCAACGGTGCCCTGCATTGGTGTGTGCCTGTATGCCCGCCCGCCCACCTTGTTGTGACACGCAGGCGACGTACAGCATGAGCAGGAGTGGTGCTGGTTTGACGTGCAGCGAGCCCACGAAGCAGCCGTACAAGATCCTCGGGGAGCTGCTCCTCTCAGAGCTACCGGAGGTCCTCTGCAAACTCTGTCGCATACACGTCGCACACAAACCCAAGGTGGGTAGGGTAGGTAGGTGGGCGGGGGAGGGACCACGCAGACAGACAGACACACTGGAAAGACGTGCATACAGAAGGTCTGACGGGCTGTGTGTGATGGATGGATGGGTCAGGTGCTTCCATGTTGCGACGTGTTTTGCGGCGACTGCTGGGAGAAGTGGGTGGGTGACCTGGCGGCTCATGTAGACCCCTCGCAGATCCCCGGTGGTGTGAGCAGCACCACGCCCTCCCCGCCCTCATTCCCCGCCACCCCCACATCGCTGCAGCCCCCATCCGCCCACTCCTCACCCTCAGAGACCCACGGCCACCCTCGCAGGGTCGCCTCACAGCCTGACGTCACACAACCTGTCAGCCACCACGACAGCGAGATCGACAAGTCGGAGCCCCTCACCATCAGCCGCATCATGTGTCCGGCCTGCAGGCTGCTGGTGCCTCTCGACGATGTGACCGACGTCGACGAGCACAGCAAGGGGCCTGCAGGTCTGGTTCACAAGCTGATGGCGAGTCTGAAGGTGCGGTGTCCCAACAGCAGCCCTGCGGAGGCGCTCTTGTCGGGCGGGGAGGGCAAGGACGCCACCAGGAAGCATGGCTTCTGTCTGTGGACGGGAATGGCCACGGGTAGGGAGGGACACATATCACATCGAATTCAATGCGGTCCTCGCCCTCCTTTGATATCTATCTGTTCATCCTTTGCGTGTCCTGCATACATGCAGATTTCGTCAAGCATTTGCAGGTGTGTCCGTTCGAGTGCCCCAAGAAGGCGGGCGCCAAGTACCCCTATGCCGCCCAGGGCGTCTACTCCCTCGGCAACGCCGACGCGCCCCTCTTCCAGGCGCTCAAGTACCCGCTGCCGCAGCAGCCCGTCAACACGGCAATAGAGAAGGTGGAGAGGCATACGGGGCCGCTCGAGGGCGGCCAGGGCATGCAGCCAGACGGGGTGGGTGTGGGTGTGGCACCACCATCGCCCAATGGGAGGACAGCGGCTGGGGACGAATCCACCAGCTGGTCGTGCAGCGACCCACCCGACGATCTGCACAGGCCGGGGCGAATGTGGCTGCCACCCAAGGCGGACAATGATGGCCAGGTACCTACCTAGCGACTATCACACTCACCATCCATCCACCCACTTTATGTATGGAGATCCCATGGTCGTGTCGTGTGTGCCCTGATTGATTCAGGTGACTGGTGAAGACGACGATGTGAGCATGGCACAGTGGGGGAGCGCCCACTTGCCGTCTGACCTGTTTGAGGAGTCCATGTCGCAGCTATCCGCCGACGGACGCACACCCATACAGGCAGCCAGCACAGGCAGTCAATAAATAAGGCAGATCAGATCCACCATTGATTGACTCGTCTTGTCACGGGTGGATGGAGATGGCCAGCTGGAGTTGGGAGACCAGACCACATCAGCCAGCGGCCAGTCAGAGCTGGCAGTTTCCTAATTCGATCTGGCAGGCAGGCAGGCAGCTGGCTGTGCGTGCGTGCGTCCACACGTATCGATGCATGCACTGCACATGCATTGCAATGCCATCCCCTCGTTGTTTTCGGGGTTCCCTTCGTCTTTGTGGCCGAGGTGAGGTGAGGTGCCTGCTGCCGGCAGAAGGAATGACATGCATACTTTTCTGTCTCTCCCTGCCTGCCTAAGTCCATGTCATGATTGATGCACTCACTATTTGTTCACTCACCGCAGTGATCTGCGTGTGTGGTGGGGTGGGGGGAGGACACATACGTTACGGTACACATATGGTCGGGTTGCATGTGGTTCAATGATCGAGGCCTCGCGAAGTGCCTTTCGTAACCCTCTGCAGGTGCAAACCGAGAGGAAAAAGGGTCAGCTCGACTAGCTCGCTAATAGAAGCTCGCAACCATTCGTTGCGTGCGTCGGTCATTGTGCCTGCATCGGGTTGTGGGTCTTGTTGCTTCCTTCCGGCCTATAAGTTATATTTCTATGGAGGCTTCCCGGTCCAACAGCAGCGAGGAGGCGGGAGATGAGGCCACCCCAATGGCAACCGAACACTCCATGATGCGGGTCATGGGGCTGGGCACATACACCATCGTGGTACTACCTCCGACAAGCACCACCCCTGGCGCCCGTGGGGCCAGCCCTCTGGTAACCGCCACGAGTGTGTCTGTGTGCGCGTGTCTGTCTGTGCAGGAGGAGGATTTCCGCAAGTTGCTAGACGACCACTGGAGGCCCGACGGGAGACTGCAGCAGCTGCCTCAACTCATGCACAAGCTGGTCAGTCAGCGGCACCGAGGGAGCTTGGGAAGGAGCAGAGGCAGGCCCCCATCGGTCTGGTTCTACTGTGCGGTGTGGCTGTCTGTCTGTCTGTCTGTCAGGAGAGGTACCGCGCTGAGGGGAAGGAGCCCGGGGAGGGCACAGGGGACAAAGCGCTCACCCGCTTCTCAATATCGGTAAGCGAGACGGGCATGAGAGACAGATCGATTCTAACTTTGTCGCGTTTCGTCTCTCCTTTCACACAGAGGGAGGATCTGAAGAGGATTCTGGAGAAGCATCTCACAGAGGCGGGCAAGCTCGATGCATCCACCATCCCGCAGCTGCTCAGCTCACTGGTAATAATGCCGAGCTGACATGTATGTATTCCACGCACACGCTTACTGACTTGTGTCTCCCTTGTTTGTCTGCACTACACACGAGCCAGGATGCGTACAAGCAGCAGTCAGAGACGCTGCCCAGCCAGCCCACCGCCCCCGAGCAGGTGTCTCCGACTGCGTCCGCCTCTGCGGCCACCAGCCCCGCCCACCTGAACCCCCCCACCGCACCGGGCCGCTCGCCCATCCATCTGCAGCTGCAGTTCTCACTCCACACCAAGCCCATGCCCACATCGGCCTCGGCCCCCGACTTCACACCGGGGTCATCGATTGGGTCGGTGCAGGGCGGCGGGGCCGGCACAGGAGGTGTAGTCACGTTTCTGCCTTCGGTGGTAGCCAAGGACGAGCAGGACAGGTTTCTGGGGGCGGGTCGCACCACCAAGGGGCGGGTGCAGTCGAGCGTCAACTCGTCACTGTGGATAGGGGGAGACCTGGCCAAGAAAAGACACTCAACACCCAGTATCCCCACCTCCGCCGACATGCTCAAGGCAAGCAAGAATACCGACAGACCTGTCTGTCTGTCGGACTCTGTCCGTCCATCATGGCATGAACGTATGTCTCCATCCCTTCGTTCGGTAGGTGTCTGACCCCGGCAGCCAGGGGTCCCGCCGCGGCGGTCAGCCGGAGCGCCCGTCGGTGAAGATCAACCACGTGTTGGATGTGGTCAAGCAGACGCTGGGCAGAGTCCACGGCCCGGCGTCCGAGTCACTCGACCTCCTTAACGACCTCAGACAAATGGACGAATTCGCTAACAACCCCAGTAAGCAAGACGGATACGCACTCAGACAGGCAGACAGGCAGGTAGGGAACTCGCACACTTGATAGACACACGAGCACGTGTGTGAGTAAGTGACACGTGTGTCTCTGCTTGATGCGATGCGTGTGGTTGGGTTGGTGGTGTGTGTATCTCTCTCTTTGTCAGCGATTCAGTCTCGTTTGAGCCTGTGCATGAAGGCGATTCAGCAGCTGTCGTCTCAGCACTGGTATATCGATGACCTCTCGTACATGGGCGAGCTGCAGGGAAACCCCGAGCTGAGCCAGGAGAGGGAGCTCTTCTCATGGCTCAGCCAAATCACACACGACGCACTCCCTCCCAGAAGCCCCGCGTATGCTCACACAGAGAGACACAGCCGGGCACGTCTCTTGATGCTTCCTTCACTCGGCATCCTTCCCTCTGGTTGTGTGTTCGTTCTCATGCAGTGTCCGCGACGGTAATAAGAGAGAAGAGTGAGCTTTGATCAGGGCAGGGTCTGTTCTTGGACGATCCTCTGGTGATCTGCAGGCCCGCCGAAGGACAAGAAGCAGGGCGACCGGCCCGAAGCGGACGACTCTGAGTCGCAACCATCCCCAGCACCCTTGCCCAAGTCGGTTGGCGATCGATTACTTTCTATGCGTGGTATGTATATGCTTTGTGTGCGGTGGATTTGCATTGCAGGGAGCTGGAGCCGTTGCTGTTTCCACGCGATACGAGCGTTCGGCAGGAAGCGGAGAGAATCCGAGGACTGCTGAGCGCCCAGGTGAGGTGACGATAGATAGCTAGTTGGACGTACGGATGGACGCAGCAAATGAGGGCAATGTTATATGTGGTATGCTTGGGTGGGTTCAGGCAGCGTCGTACTTCGGTGAGAGTGGTGGGAGTATGTCGTTTGACATTTTCAAGTTCAGCGACATGTGCGGCGGGCACCCGCTGCTCAACATATGCTGGATACTCATGAACAAACTCGACCTCATACAACAGGTTGGTGTGGAGGCCTCAGACAGGCCTAGGGGGAATCAATCGGAGACAGCCACTCGACCACCTATCTATCAATCGTGGCTGGGCTGTGTGCTGTGTGCTGTGTGCTCTGCGTGTGTGTGTCAGTTGCGCCTGCCAGCAGATGATCTGTTGGCGTTCTTTCACTACATCGAGAGAGGTGCGGATTCGATGGATGCATCCATCCATGCATTGAGGACTGACGGACTGGGTGTCCTTGGTCGCTCGCTCATGTGTCTCTCTCTGTGTGTGCAGGGTACGACAGGAATAAGTTGTTCCACAACAACATCCACGCCGCCGATGTGGTCCACACATCTTTCTGGATGCTCACTGAGGCACAATTCGCACAGGTCAGTCAGGAGGGTCGCACACACACACACACCCACACACACCCAGCCATCCCACTTATGTATGTATGTCTGTCTGTGTATGTATGTGTGTCTCTGTGTGTGTGTGGCTGACAGCAAGTGGAGATGAGTCCGTTTGAGGTGTTCGCCATCTTGTTTTCTGCGGCCATCCACGACTTCAGACACCCGGGGTTCAACAACCAGTTCGCAGTCAACAGCAACCACCCCCTCGCAATCAGATACAACGGTAGGGGATTGACTTACACCCACTGTATGTATGGCTTTAGGTGGGATTGACTGTGCTCTGCTGTGCTGTGCTGTGTGTGGCCCATACATGCAGATCAGTCGGTGCTGGAGAACTACCACGTGGCGTCAGCCTTCGAGCTGCTGCTCAGCCTGCCGCACGGGGGGCTCTTCCAGCAATGGGACAACGAACAGTTCAGTATCACACACGCCCCACCCCGCCCCCGACATACACACACAGACAGACAGGCTTGCAGTGCCCCAGCACACCACAGCACAGCACAGCCATGTCTGTGCCTCTGTTTGTGATCAGGCGCCGTGATTTGCGGCGTCTGGCGATGAGGATGGTCCTGGACAGTAAGACATATATGACCACCCACAAACACAGTCACTCACTGCAGACACACACGGCACCCGTGTGGCTGTCTGTCTGTGTATGTGTGTGTGTGCAGCTGACATGTCCAAGCACACGTTGATTCAGAACCATCTCAAGTCGAGACTAGACGCACAAGGCAAGGCGACCAAGACAAGACGCACACAGAGAGAGACACACGCATTGCATGGCATGAACACACACATATCATAGGTATGTACACTGTTGCTGGCTGCATATCATATATATATGCAGATTTCATGCCGCAGGCTGGCGGCAATGCCAGTGACCGTGAGCTGTTCTTCTCCGTCATACTTCACGCTGCCGACATTTCTAACCCAGGCAGGACAGGCTGCCTAACCAACCGAACACCCTCATCTGATCCATATCTGTCTGTCTTGCCATTACATTGGTGGCTGGGCGGGTGTGGTGTCGCTCCCTGTCTGTATGTATCGCTTTTCAGGCAAGCCGTGGCAGCTGGCCACCCAGTGGGCCAGCATGTGCATGAACGAATTCTGGGACCAGGGAGACAAAGGCAAGCGATTGATGATTCATTCCGTCAAGGACCGATCGATGTGTATGGTATGCGCTCATGCTGTTCGTTCTGTCCTCTGTCTGCTGTGCTGTGTGTGTGCAGAGCAGGCGCTGGGTTTGGGTGTGTCGCTGCCGATCTTCGACCGGTACAACACCAACATGGCC
Source organism: Vitrella brassicaformis (assembly GCA_001179505.1). Classification (NCBI taxonomy): domain Eukaryota; family Vitrellaceae; genus Vitrella; species Vitrella brassicaformis. The sequence goes on along the minus strand of CDMY01000357.1, from coordinate 68,957 downwards.
AAGGCACAGATATTCTTCATCAACGTCGTGTGGCTGCCATTCTTTGAACAAATCGCCAGATACTCCACCAAATGCGAGGTAAGTGGGTGCGTAAGCAGTCAGGCAGTGATACAGAGAGAGAGAGAGGCAGGCAGGGGCTGCCTGCACTGCACGTGTGAGTGTCTGTGTGTGCAGGAGTTTGTGTCGAACTCGCGTGACAACACACGGTGCTGGCAGAACCTCGTCTCCTCCTGCGACGTACGTATGCCATGCCCCTCAAGCCAAGTTTGTATGCACACACTCAATCGGTATATATGTGCGGTGCGTTGTGTGTCTGGGTGGTACGTTCCTGTAGGAGGAGCTGGCCAAGCTCAAGGCGGAGCGAGAGGGCCAGGGCGGCCCCGAGACAACCACCACCACCACATGATAGCTGTATTACATGAGACACGGGCGGGGAGGCCGAGGGGAGTGGGACTGACTGATGGGTATGCCACTTTCGCCGTTCGTTGTGTGAGTGAGGGTGAGGTTGATGAATGGATGGGCTGTAGCCTTGGGCTGGGCGGCTGGCACAAATGGTTGTTTCTTCTGTACCGCATGAGAATCAATCTGTGTGGTCTGTGTGTATGCGTTGTGTGCTGTGCGTACGTACGTACGTACATGCTGGCGACACACGGGTGGCCGATGGACTGACTGACTGAATGCAGCGTATGCTCAGTGACTCGCAGGAGCCACGACATGTCGACCGCCCGGCCACTAATATGTTTAACACGAACTCAGGGCTGCATTCATCAAGTATGCAGAGCGTCGCAAGACATTGCTTGTTTGCCCTCTCAACCAACAATTTGTGGGCGAGGAGAGCTCCGAGGCTGTCTCTCTCCCCTCCTGGCTGGCATTGAAGGCTATTTATTGTGCCTCTGTCTCTATCTTTGCGGCATGCAGCTCGTTGAACCGCTCCACTATACTCCTCTCCAGCTCAACCTACAAGGTACACACACACACACAGCAGCAGCACATGAAGTATCATGCATGTCCGATCACCTGTGCTGCTCACCTCGCCTGTCCGTGTGATGGTGATTTCCCGCTCCTGTGGCAAGAAGAACACCACCTTGTCGCGCCGCGTGTGCAGCTCGTTCCCTATCACCTGCACAAAGGGCATGCATGGAGGGTGCGGTGCGCTCTTGTCCGTGTGCGTGTGCGTGTGCGTGTGTGTGTGCCAACCATGTCGAGGTTGTATTTGGCGAGTGATCTGCATGCCTTGGGCTTCAGCAGAGACAGATCCGTCTCCAACTGTCGGCAAACACACACGCACACACCCGCCACACACACCGTGTGTGCCAATCAACCAATGGCCGGGTGTGGGGATGGGATGGATGCATGTCATGTGCACCTTACTTACCTTGAAGCCCACAATGAATGCCTTGGGTGCCTTGTCGCGGATCATACCACTGCAGTGCACGCATCACATACATGCACCCAATGACGGCATCCGTCCATCCATCATCGACAGACACTTCCGACGAGAGGTGTTTGTGTTACGTGCGGTGCTTACAGTAGCTTGGGGACTTGGCTGAGGTGGAGGTCGAGGCCCTCGCCAGACCGACTGTCAATCTTGTGCTCGGACTGACAAACACACACACACATTCATTCAGCCGTCCTGTCCATGCTCGTCGCGTCCGTGCGTGTGTGCGTGGCGTGTGTGAGTCCGTCCGCAAGGGGTCGCCTGGGTGGCTGACTGACCATTTGTTGTGGGGGTATGAAATAGTCGGACACGGCGGCTGCAAGAAAGAAGGCCGCACCTGCCCCCAACGGCTCGCACACCTCAGACAACATCCTACAGCCAGCCAGAGGAAGGGATATGTACGTGGCTGGGGTGATTTGATGTGTACTCTGTGTGTGTGTGTGTCCTACTGCAGGCCAAAGAGGTATTCCGTGACGGACTGGAAGTTTATCTGGACAAATCGATCGCGGGTCCTCTTGTAGAGGTCAAGGGCACGATGGAAGCTGTCAGACGCTGGCCGCAGACAGACTGCATCCATCGATCCACACACACACAGTGCTGTGGTGGGTCCACACCACACCCACATTGACAACCCACCTACCCGTTGACCGACCTGTCTGCTTGTCGGCGTCTGGTGTGCCATGTGCCTCGATGCGATCCAGCAGACTGCACACAGCCAAAACAGCACTTAGCACACATCACACACATACAGACACACACATGTCGACGGCCCGCCCCCTGCCCTGTGTCGTCCCTCTTGCTTGCCTGCAGTTGAGGGGTCCTGTGTGCAGGTGCCTCACAAACGGGTGGATGGCAGAATCCCGACTGAACAGCACCACACTACAACCCGACTCCAAAAAATACCTGCAGGCAGGCAGGCAGACAGACACACGTCAAGTCAACCCATCCGTCAAGCAACCGATGGTGCAGCTCACTCTGTGGCGGCAGCGCCTCTGAGCCCCGAGCTGAAGTTGTCGATGAATCGCACCGTGTTCTTCTCGAGGGGCACTGTGGTGCCGCCAGACGTCACCACCACCACCCTGCCGCACCCATCCCCCGCCACCGCCCGGCGCACCAGTGACATCACCTCACTGCGGCGGGATTCGATGGCCGGGCAGGGCGGAGCTGTGAAGGCACCTGCCTCAGACATGCTGATGATCCATGAATGCACAGTGCACTCACGTCAATCCGCCGGGCTATGCAGCTGAGGGCGATGAATGCTGTGGTTGCTGAGCGAGATGAGCTGGAACCTTTGAAGATCCACAGCCTGCTGACGAGCTGCTGGCAGCTATCTTGCACAGGCGTCGCTCTCTCGGCTAGCTCGCAGACGGGAAGTGAGGTCGCGAAAGATCTGCCTCGGTTGTCTGTCTGCGTCGTACTCTTCTCAACCAGCTGCGTTCTGTGCGCGCCTTCCATCTCACGACTCTCCCGTGAACCACCGTACGACACACACGGCTGAGACACCATGGTGAGAGGGAGGCGATGCACGCAGGCGGGCAGGGGGGACTCACAGGCTGGGGGGGAAGGCGAAAGGCGCCGCCCGCCGCCCGAAAGTTGACGGCATCTGTTCACTGACGCGAGCGGTGCTGACACGTCGTGAATGCGTGTGGTGGCTGTGTGTGTGCTTGTGTGCAGGTGAAGATTGACCAGGAGATCGCCAAGGAGCTCGTGGCCAATGCCGAGGCCATCGCCACACCAGGTGCGCTATCAGGCAGACATTCGTCCACAACACTAGGCCGCCCCACTGCATTTGTGCTTGTGTGTGTGTTTGTGTCAGGCAAGGGCATATTGGCAGCCGACGAGTCGACAGGGACGATCAAGAAGCGTTTCGACGGCATCAATGTGGAGAACACGGAGCAAAACCGCGCGGCGTACCGCGAGTTGCTGTTCAAGGCCAAGGGCTGCGGCGAGTATATCAGCGGCGCCATTCTCTTCGAGGAGACCCTGTACCAGAAGACGGCCAACGGCGAGGCCATGGTGGACCTGCTCAAGGCCGAGGGCATCATCCCGGGCATCAAGGTCGACAAGGGCCTCGTGCCACTCCCACTCAGCGACGGAGAGACCGCCACACAGGTGAGGGAGGGAGGGAGGGAGGGAGGGACATTCCACACGACACGACCGATGCGCCTTTCATCGGGTTGTCTGAATGTGTGTTGTGTTGTGTTGTTCTTCAGGGTCTGGATGGTCTGGGGAAGCGTTGCCAGGACTACTACAACCAGGGTGCTCGGTTCGCTAAGTGGCGTGCCGTGCTGACCATCGACAAGGCCGCCGGCAAACCCTCCAACCTCTCCATCCAGGAAACCGCACACACACTCGCGCGGTACTCTCGCAGCAACGCCCACCAGGCAGCTGGGACAGCTGGGACCCAGCTGAGCTGCCTTGCGTACGTATCATGTCTGTGTCAATGTGTATGTCCTGCTGGGTGCGGTGGATGGTTTGGTTGGTTGTAGTTATGCGGCCATCTGCCAGGAGAACAAGTTGGTGCCGATCGTGGAGCCCGAGATTTTGACGGACGGCGACCACGACATCGAGTACTGCGCTGAGGTGACTGAGAAGGTCCTGGCGGCTCAGTTCAAGGCACTGCACGACCACCATGTGCTGCTCGAGGGGTGCCTCCTCAAACCCAACATGGTCACACCCGGAGCTGGTAGGTCCCTATGGGTGGGATGGCCACACGACAGCACACCACACACACAGACCCCCCACAGAGGCGATGACGGACCTGTGTGTGTGTGTGTGTGTGTGTGATGTAGAGTGCCCGAAGAAGGCAGACGCTGGCGAGATTGCCTTCTACACCGTCCGCACCCTCTACCGCACCGTGCCACCCTCACTCGTCGGTCAGTCAGCTAGTCAGTCAACAATGTACCGCCACCACCAGCAGCACTTTGTACGTCTGTGTGCTGTGTTGTATCCTTATGTATGTGTTGCTTGTGTAGGAGTGATGTTTTTGTCGGGTGGTCAGTCTGAGGAGGAGGCGTCGGTGAACCTCAACGCCATGAACAAGCGCGGCCCCCACCCCTTCGCCCTCAGCTTCTCGTACGGCCGCGCACTACAGGCATCCGCACTCAAGGCCTGGGGAGGTACGTACGTACAGACCACAGATACATAGATACACACCCATGGAACCACCGCACCGCACCTATACCACTCACACACACGAGTCAGTCAGTTTGTATGTGTATGTGTATGTGTGTGTGTCAGGCAAGCCCGAGAATGTGGGCAAGGCACAGACGGTGTTTTTGGAGCGCGCCAAGGCCAACAGCCAGGCACAACTCGGCAAATACCAAGGTCAGTCAGTGAGTGAGGCGGGCGGCGGTATTCCAGGCGGGGGCATCTGTCTGCGCTGCGCTGCACTGCACTGCACTGCACTGCACCTGTGTGTGCTTGTGGTGTGGTGTGGTGCATCAGGTGGTGCTGGCGGCGGCGGTGCGGGCGAGTCGCTGTACGAGAAGAAATACGTCTACTAAACACAACAAAACACAACATACTCGCACGCAAGTCATACAGACATCCAGGCAGACAGACATACGTGACGGGCCACCCGGCAGTTTATCCACCAGTTTTGCGTCCCTGCCTGCCTGCCTGCCTGCCTGGGAGGGAGAGGGAGGGAGGGAGCCTGTCTGCCAGTGAGTGCGTGGTGCGTGTGTGTGTCTGCGCGTGAGTGTCTGTTTGTGTGCACCGCTGTCTGGTTGTTTGTTTATGCTATGCGTGTGTGCGCACCTGAGCGAATGGGAGTTAGGTAGGGAGGGAGGGAGGGAGTCCTACAGGGCCGCACCGATGAGTGCTCGAGTAGCGGACAGACAGATAGAGCCTCTGTGACGAGTAGCAGGCAGCCAACGGAGAGAGAGGGAGGGAATATTTATCATCGGGTGGCATGGAGTGGACGGACCAAATGAGTGGAGTGAGGCACCAAACGAACCAAGTAGGGAGAGAGATGGATTGATGGACCGAAGTCACTTTCTGTACCTGTGAGTGTGTGATCTAGCCAGAAGTCTGCATGTCTGTCTGTCTCTACTACTAGTGCTATACATACAATACATTACCCATCTTGTGTACGCCCGTCCGCCTTGGCCGTTTTTCTCACCTACCTTTGTGCTTTCGATGGATGGATGACGTACCGATGGATGGATGGACCCTTTTTTGCCTTGCTTTGCTTGCGGGACGGGACCCACATTGCGCATCACCACACAGCCTGCATACGCCCTCCCCTTCATGTCTTGATAGCAGCAATCAATGGGTGTGCGGACAGGGATGTGAAGCGACGCGGACACGTTTTTTCCGCCAGTGTGAGGTGGGTTGTGGGACGGTGCTATTTTTAGTCACCCGCACACGAGAGGGATGCTATACGGCCGTCTGTCCATCTGTCTGTCAGTCAGCCAGCCAGCCACAGGTTGCTTTATTTCAACAACCCACCGACCCACCAGAGGCGCGTGCATCTGATCGATCATCCATCCATATGCATTGATTGCAATGGCTGGCTGTCTTTTTTCTCTCACGTGCCCAGCCAGCCCGCCAGGCGAGTGACTCATGGAAGGATGCAGCACGTCGGTTCGAACCGACGGAGGCATGGCATGATGATGGCCGAGTGGATTGCAGTGCAGCGACAGGCACAGGCAGGCCAGGAACTGCTTACTAACTTTCTGCATACGTACGTGCACACCACAGCACACATGACTGACATGTGCGGTGGGTGCGGCTGGAGGGGATGGACTGGATGGACTATTTGCTAGATGATCTATGTGATGTGCTCACCTCTCATGTCTGTGTGTTGTGTGACGGACGGACCTATTGATTGATCGATGGGACCAAGGACTGACTGATGAATGGATGGATGGTGGGTGGCCCCAGCCAGGGCAAGGCCACATGAGCAACGATGAATTAAAATCACGCCACTCATGCAATGGATGGCCATGCATGAATTCATCAGTCAGTCGTCACCGAGAAACAACACACACACGTCACACGTGCCTGCCGTCGTCCACGGAGCTGGCTGGCTAGCTACAGTCAAAACAGAGAGAGCCCCCCCTAGCATTGCAAACACCGGTCGGTCGGTCGGTCCAAACGGCGTTGATCCTCACCCACTCAACCCAGCCTGTGGCCCTCACCCTGAAGCAAACCACACCAGACAAGACAACACGACACAGCACAGCAGATTAGATTGCTTGCACCCCCTGTGTTGTGTGTCCACCCTGCCCTGCCGTGCCTGGAATGGTACGAATCCTGTGGTTTGTCTGCCGCCGGTCGGCCCGCCCGCCCCGGTGGGTGAGGGCTGCGACCCGGCCGGGTCCTGCGAGTAGCTCCCGCCGCCCGCATACGATGTGGTGTAGCCGCTACCGGGCTGCTGCATCTGGGACTGACCCGCCCCGCCACCCATTTGGCCGAAGGCCCCCATCTGCAGCCCGGTTGGTTCGCACGAGAGCATTTCTTTGTAAAGAACCCACGAGAAGCGGCAACAGACGATAAGAAAGAGCGAGAAGCACCCGTATATGACGGTGATGATGATCAAGGGGGTGCTGGCTTTGTTGATGGTGTCCCCCATCCACTGGGCGAACCCGATGGCGGCGAAGATGAAGCCCAGGACGGTGAGGAAGACGTACGTCTGGACGAATGGCGGGCGGTAGGCCACCTCGTCCTTGATGGCCCACCACCCCAAACCCACCGATATCAGCTGCAGCAGGATCCACAGCTCGAACGGCGTGAACAGCAGCATGGCCACCAGCACCACTGCCTCAACGATCAACAGGACCTTGAACAGCTTCCCGATCTGCAGGCACCGCTCAGACGGCGACACAAACGGGAACGAACCCATGCCTGAGCAGCGCCGTCACACACACAGCAGACAGAGAGGGCGGGAGGGACGGAGCCAACACACAGTGAGTGACGCCATGCGGATGAAAGACAATTCGCATGTGTGTGTGGTTTCTCTTGCAATTCTTGCTTGTGTTGTTTGCTACGTTGCGCACCTGCTCCTATCATGGCTGAAACGATGGACCGATGGCGAAAGACTCTCAGTCACCTGACCTTTGGTGTACATATAAGAAACAAACAAAACACCGACATACACATTCGCGTGCAGGAGGTGTGCCGCCTGCCTACCTATTTCTCTCCTGCTCTTCTGCTCCTGCGAGCTTGAATGGGAGAAGGCGGGAGTAGTTTGTCATCGATGGCTGCTGCTGAAGCAGGCGTCAACATTGCCGAGCCACCGCCACAAGCCAATGGCCAGCAGCAGGAGGCACCGCAGCTGCAGCCCGCCCCCCAGCAAGGGCAGTGGCTGTACAACGAGACCCTCATGGAGACCCTTTCACGCAGCGCCAGACAGTGCATCGCGGCCGTGGCTGCATTCCTTGTATCCGTAAGCCGATCATTCATTTGCCATCCATCGCATCGTGAACAACATGCAGGATGAATTCCCTCCATCACTCTGTGTGTCATGTCATGCACCAATGCAGTTCTTCTGCTATTTGAAGGTGCTGAAGGTGTTGAAATGGCCGTGGCACGGCTACTTGGTGGTAGTGTTGGTGGCCCGTCTGCTGGACGGCAAGGTGGTGTGCGGCATCACCGAGCTGCTGGCGGGCAGGTGGGGCGGATCCTTCGTGTCGGTCCACCGCATACTGGTGGCCCTGCGGACCCTCGAGACGGTGCTGGACGTCAGCAGCATCGGTTTGGTGTGGTGCTGGTACCTGGGGGCGAGTGCCTGGGTGCAGGTGCACACACTGAGTATGGCCATAGTGCCCTGCACCATGGCCAGACTCGTCAACGCAATCGTCGCATACGTCATGGATAGACACTACAGCTGGTGGGTGGGGGGGTGCGTTGGTGGGCCAGGGGAGGCAGCCTGTTGAAGAGTTGTGTGTGGTATGGTGTGTTGTGGCATTCATTGGTTCGTTGATGCCTGCAGGATGTGGGTGCCCGACACTGTGCAGGCACTGCACGTGTAAGTCAATCAAGCGAATCAAGAAGGAAGGGATGTCGGCCGGGCCGCCGATGTACACGAAATGCCTCCCTCTCATTCTTGTGTGGATGGATGGATGGATGCAGTTGGCCGTTTACCCAGCTGCTGCTGATCATACTGAAAGTCGACGGCTATCTATCACAGACATGGCTGCCGGCATTCACCCCGCTACTGGTTCTACTCGGTCAGTGAGTTAGTGACACAGACACACACAGACACAAAAGCAGTGAAGGCCCTTCCATTCCGTTAAAGCGTTCAATGTGCGTATGCGTGTCGATGTGTGTGTGTGTGTGTGTGTGTGTGCAGGTGCAATGTTCATCACGGGAATGCTGTTCGCCTACGCTGAGTTGACCAACCAGCCCGACACCCCTCTGGCCGAACGGCGCCTCAACGCCGCTCTGGTGGTGCTCATCACCGTGCCAACCATCCTGATGCTGGCCTACTGGGTCATGGACTTCTCATGGTGGTTGGACAGCCCGGACAGCGTCTCGCCCCTCACCCCTCACTGGCTCATCATCCCTCTAGTACTCATCACATGCCTCTTGGCCGGCATCGCATCGGCCGTCTTTGTCGAGTCCGTGCGGCAGTTCATGCAGGCGTCCCCCTACTACAAACCCCCCGTGCGCCCTCCACCCGGCTACCGCAGACCCCGGTATCTGCAGCGAGTGAGGCGGGCCGTGTACAGGCGGTACACCGGGCCTCTCAAGGAGATCGTCCCAAGCGATGCGCCAGCCAAGAAGACGCAGGAGGGCGGCGGGGGCGTGTTCTCCTTTCTGGGCATCGGGGGGGCACTCACGTCTCTGCGCGCGACCACGACCACGAGCACCACCACAGGGGCTGTTGAAGGGGAGGCCACCGGGTCCAAACATGCTGCCGCAGCTGCTGGGGGGGAGGGTGGTGTGGCGATGCCGTCTGATGTGAGTCGGCTGAGTGCGACCGAGAAGACCCCCCTGCTGGCCGAGTCGACGGCACACGCAGAGGCGGGACACGTGACGCCCGGCAGCCAAACGGGAGAGTGCCCCAGTGAGCAGGGAGGGAGGGAGGGAGGGAGGCCTCACACCACACCACACACACACTAAGCAGCACACAGACACACAGACACACACGTCCACAAACACATACAGACATACCGCTCTTTGGATGTGTGTGTGTGTGTGTATGCTATGTGTGTGTCAGTATGCAACGATCGTGTGTGTGACACTGTGATAATGGAGTGTGGCCACGGTGATATCTGCTACATTTGCGCCAAGAAGGTGCACGCCGACAGGCGCAAATGCCCATTCTGCGATCAGCCCATGGCATGGTACGTAAGTGTGTTAACAGGGGGACGGGATGGGGAGGGGGGGGGGGG
>CDMY01000357.1:35559-58877 GCA_001179505.1 Vitrella brassicaformis | reverse complement strand
ACTGGCAGAGCTCGCTCCAGAGCGTTGGTTGTTGGTTGTCTGTCGTGTGGATGGATGGATGGATGGCTGCAGGTACCACAAGGTTGAGAGCACGCCTTATATTGTCACGCGGCAGGTCTACCGCGCTATTAAATAAATGGACACATACATACGTGTATGGCAGCACCACCACCGCATCGATCCCGTATCGTTCATTCCATCGCTCCCCCTCTCGTCGAGTGGTGCGTGCGTGGGCCGTCAATGTTTAGTGGGACGGGGGGAGGATGGGTGGATGAATGGATGCCACACAACACATGACATGAATACCTTAAGGGCCGGCATATATGTGGATGTTATCAATCAAAGGGAGGGCCGTGTGGTGTGCAGGCCATGCGCGGTGTGTGTATTGTATTGTTGAGGCACTCTTATTATCCCTTTCCCTCCCGCCCTCCCCCCCTCTATCCCTCCCCTCTTTGATGGATGGGTCCACTCATTCGTTCTTTGGGCTCGCCTCAGTGGCCACAGTGTACACAACGGATGGATGCCTGTGAACAAACGCGACTAGAGGGGGTTGGTGTGCATTGATTGCATGTCGGTCTGTCTACACTTATTTGTGACTACATCTGTGTGAATGAATGAATGGCTCCTTCATTGCCATTGCTGGCTCGGCTCCATTGCATTGCATTGCTTGCTCGCGGGGTGGGTGGATCGTACGAGACGGCTGAATACTTTCATGCAATCGAATCGTTGTGCAGACAGACAGACAGACAGGCCTGTCTGGACGCAACGCTCAATGGATGGAGGTATGGATGAATTTGTGTGAATGGTTCTCTTGGCTCACAACACAACAATCCCTTGTTTGGCTCCGCCGTGTCCGCGTCCGGCCGGCCGTCCACACACTTAATTATGTACACAACAAACAAACAAACAAAAGTCAACACAGACCGACTTCGCCACACCACGACAGAAAAACACACAGGCAGCTAGGCTAGCTGGCATCGATCTCCACACATCATCGCTCATATATATGTATCAGGCGGCAATTCTTTCGACGACCATTGCTGTGGACCCGCCGCCTCCGTTACAGATGGCGGCACACCCGTACGTGGCGTCCCGTGCCCCCAACACATTCAACAGAGATATCAAGATGCGGCAACCAGACGCACCTGCACACACAACACAGTCATGCGCACGCGTCCACCTGATACCTGTCTGGGTGTCTAGGGAAGAAGTGTGTGTGGTTGCCTATAGGGTGTCCGAGTGCGACGGCCCCGCCGTGGACGTTGACTTGCTCGTGGTCCAGCCCCAGCAGCTGCATGTTGGCCAACACCACACACGAAAAGGCCTCGTTGATCTCGTAATAGTCCACCTGATATCACGAGACACCACACACACACATCCATGGTGTGGTTGTGTGCGCGTGTCCGTCTTGTTGAATCTGATCTCTGTCTACCTTGTGGAGCCCCGCGAGTTTGATGGCCTTCTGTACCGACTGCGAGGGCGCGATGCTGAAGTCGATGGGCTTGACAGCAGCGTCCGCAAACGAGAGTATCCTTGCGAGTGGTTCGACGGCCATCCTCTCTGCCGTGTCAGCGCTCATAAGGACCAACGCAGCCGCCCCGTCGTTGAGTTTGGATGCATTGGCGGCCGTGATGGTGCCCTCAGGGTCAAACACAGGCTTCAAACCAGCCACCTGATGTATGGAAAGGATGGATGATTGTGTGTTTATGTGTGTCCTGACGCACTCACTTTGTCGAGTTTGAGTTTGGGGTACTCTTCGTCTTCTTCAACCGACACAAACGGGGGGACACCACTGCCGGGCTTCTTGTCAGCTGCACGTATGGCACAACACACATTCGTAAAGACAAGTGAGTGCATCTTCGATCATCAGTTAGTCTTAACCAGCCGGGTTGGGTATCTTGACGGGTACGACTTCCTTGGTCATCATGCCTGTCTTCCAGGCGTCAGCCGCGCGCTTGTAGGATGCAAGGGCATACTCATCCTGAGCCACACGGGGGATCGAGTGGTCACGCGCCGTCTTCTCGGCACACTGATTATTGACACATACACACATACATACACTGACGGGTCGTCGTTCTCTTCCTGTCTCTCTGTCTCTCTGTCTGTGTATGTGTGTCTATGTGTGTGTACCTTCTTTGCTTACCTTGCCCATGTGTATGTCGTTGTAGACGTCCCAGAGTCCGTCCTGCAGCAGGTTGTCCTCCAGCACACCGTGGCCGTGCTTGTACCCTCCCACACGCGCCTTCCTGACAGGACAGAGAGGTCGTGAATGAATGATTGAACCAACGAATGCAGTGAGTGAGTGCTATCCTGTCTATGGCGGTCCCTTCCTTGATTCCTTCCTGACCTGAGTAGGTAAGGTGCATTTGACATGCTCTCCATCCCCCCGGCAACCATGATGTCCGCCTGACCCAGTGCGACGGCGTTGGCTGCCAATGCCACTGACTTGAGGCCGGACGAACACACCTTGTTCACGCCAAACGCATCCACGCGCTCAGGGATCCCTGAATACACACACACATACACACACGATATAGCCGGCAGCGTGACTTGACTGGTTGATTGGCTGGGCTGGTAGGCAGGCTCACTGGCGCCGAGTGCGGCTTGTCTGGCTGGAGCCTGTCCGCATCCGGCGGGTAGCACCTGGCCCATGATGACGCCATCCACCTGGTCACCCTCCAGCGGTATCCTCTTCAAAGCCTGCGATATTGCAATGCCACCTGGTGGACACACACACACTTGGCGATGAATGATCTGTGTGGTCGGCTGGCTGCCTGTGCGTACCAAGTTGCGGCGCGGTGAGTGAGGCGAGTGAGCCCAGGAAGCTGCCCACGGGCGTCCGTGCGGCGCTGGCAATGACCACATCTCGAGGCAGGAAAGATGACCCAGACTGCCACCGCCGCTGCACAACTGATGCCGATCTTCCAAAGCTTGAACAATGAACGCAACGTCGCCTGCCAACTTCCATGCTGATGCCAACCCCTTCTGCATTTCTAAGCTCGCAAGTGGATCGGTCCCTCGAGGAAGAGCCGATGATGATGATGACGTTCCTGAGTGGTGGGTACGTCCTTCCATCAATGGATCCATTCAGTTGCCGCCCGGCCTTCCTGCAGCCATTGCTCACACATCGTGCGGCGAGGCCGGTGGCCGCAGAGAGGCGCCTTCAACGCCTGTGCCACGCCAGGCCTCGACGTCTGCACAGCAGATCATCACACCGACAGAGCACGATGCTCAGTGTAGGCAAACCACACTTGCCAATGACTCATCCCCGGCCGGCTGTATGCAGTGAGTGATGCATCGCTGTGTGCGTGTGGCACGTCTGTTGTCTGTGCAGGCAGAGGGCAGCGAGTCTGGAAAAGATGAGGCTTCGCTCACAGAGATCGAGGCCTTCCGGCGGAAGCTCACAGAGGGCAGCATGTTCATCGGTCAGTCAGTATGCAGTGCACAACGCGCACGTGCCAAGCGGGTGTGTATCTGTCTGTGTGTGCGTCGTGTGTGTGTGCAGGTCAGAGCGGTGAGTCGCCTGATGCGTCCACCAGCTGGGCCCGCCTCATTGACGAACCCAGGACAGACGGCGGATGCGTTGTCGTCGCAAACCCAAGGTACACACGGCACTGCACTGCACACATACCAACGGCTGCCTGCGCTGACCATATCGTGTGTGTGCGGCTGTGTGGGTGTGTGTTGGTGCACTGCAGTCGGTGGCTTGGCAAGCGTCACAGCAAGCGGCTGGAGAAGTTCGGGCTTCGAAGCGTCACCTACGACATGCTGCCGTGCGTACTCCTCTACCCACGTATGTATTGCACACAGACAGACAGACAGACAGACAGACAGACAGGGACGGGCAGTGAGTGCACCACAAGCCACGGACGGGAGGGACGCTTCCTGTCCTCCCCTCCCTTGCTGTGCTGTGGGTGTCTGTCTGTCTGCGTCAGAGGATGGCTCTCGGTCGTCGGATGAGTTTAGCGGTGTGCTGCTGGGCCGCCGCTCGGGGATGCTCGTGGTTAGCCCGGATGGCCAGCTAAATACTGTCTGTCTGTCCGTCCATGTGTGTGTCTGGGTGCTCTGGTGTGTGCGTATGTGTGCAGGGTGATTTGGAGTTCGTGGGCGACGTCGAATTCGACCAATCGAGATTTATGCTAGAACCCCTTTGGTCAGTCAGTCAGTCAGCCATGGATGACAGGCAGGTCTTTCTGTGTCTCTGACTGGTTTCTCCCACCATGCGTGTCTGCACGTTGAATGCAGGTTTGGGGGTCGTGAGCTGAAGGACTCCCCCTTGTCCATCGTGGCCGCCGACTCCCAGAAAGGCGGCTTCCTATTCTCAGACGACCTCAATGAACTTTCCACACCTGAAGGGACGCCATACGTGAGCCGACAGAGCACACACACGTGCCGGCCCCATCTATTCGTCTGAAGGATCCTGCCTGCGTGCCGTGCCTGTCTGCTTTTGTGTTATGTGCGTTGTGGCAGGCGAGTGTGTCATTCTTCCTGGGTCGTACGCGGTTAAGCCGTGAGGAGATGGACGACTTCCTGATCACCGAGTGCAGTCGAGACATCATATTTCGTGTGCGGTCGAGGGGCGAGCCCTCGGTGGCCAGGGAGATACTCGCGCTCCTCGGCCAGTGAGTGATCGATTGACTCATCGACCGACTGAATGTACAATGAATGATTAAACAGGCACTTTGCTCGTAAACATGTCTGAGATTAGATACATCCCGTTTGCTATGCGAGGGGGACTGGACTCATCCAAGCATCCAAGAGGCGCCACACAGCACACACGTGGTCGGCGCAATCCAATCCGCCCCAGCCATTGGCCACTCACTACGCACGCACAGGGCGAAGATAAGACACAGGCCAGGCACTGCCCCCTTCCCACAAACAGTACAACGTGCACACACAAAACCTCGCGCTCACACAATAGAGGCGCATCAATCGAGACAAGCACGCGAGACGACCAAAATCTCAAACAGCACGATTAGATAAACGAGTGAAAGAGAAAGAACCTGCATGATCCAAGCTGATCCGGCCCGTGCCGCAGCTGCATGTCTTCTTCTGCCTCTCTCCCCAGCTGCTTAGCTACACATGCTCCGGCACTCGGACCTCGGGCATGGTCCTGAGGCTGTGGTAGACGAGGCCCCTGACGGCCTCACCCGTCACCACGCCAGCCTTCATCGTACCGCCCTTGTCCAGAGGCATCACAAGGGGGAACCTACACAGCCACACAGACCATGTCATGTCATGTCATGTCATGTGTGTGTCGGCCGCCTTGATTGTAATGGTCACGTACCTGTCCTCGAAGCCGCTGACGATCGTCACGGCATAGCGGAACGCCTCGTCGATCGGCAGAGACGCCAGCTTGGCCGCATCGCCACCCATCGCCGCGAACGCAGAGAGATCGGGATCGGCGAGTGTTGCGGTGACAAGGCGGATGATCTCTGAGGCGTGCTCTAGGGATGACAGCGGCACCTGCCACTGCTTGTCCGCATTCTGCACCCATCCACCCACCCATCCGCCCCACCCATCCGCCCACACACGAGATGGGAATGGAATGCATGTATATGTGTGTAGTGCGATGATTTCCTGGGAGTGAATGAGGCAACCACCTGTGGGAGGGGTTTGTAGTTGAGAACGGTAAATAGCGTGTTGAGTGTAGGGTCCAGCGGGCCACGAACATTCAGACTGAACGTGTTCTCTGCAGACACACAAACAACCAGCCATAATACGGAGGCAGGCTCGGAGGCTCGTCGATTGCCCATTCCCCCCCTACCGTATTTGTCCAATCGATGCGGCACACGCTTGTCCATATACTGCAGCACACCCTTCTTGTAGGTGAACTCCTGATCATCCCCACACACAAGGCGCACAGGCGTCCGTCTCGAGTACGTGTTGACACGCCCCGGCCTACCTGCACTGCGTCGACCCTCACAGGTCCTTTGAAATGGCAGCCCGTCTCCATCTCGTGCTCGAAGAGCTTCAGGTTCTGCTGCGGACACTCAGCAGCGTGGCCGGGCAGCGACAGATCCGGCGTGATGGCCTCGCCTGAGTAACGTTCGCAATGAGTATGACCGACCCTGCAGTGCAACGCATCGCACGGCGCACTGCGAGGCTTACCGGTGTCGTGTTTGAGGAAGCTGTAGAGGATGTGCTGGTATGTGCCGTGCATGTTGATTGAGGACCTGACACACCGGACACCCAACCAATGGCAAAGAATGAATGAATGAATGAATTAATGAGGAAACAGTATGTGCACTGACTGACCAGTTTCTCTTGTGGCAATGCGGATACTCTAACGACCCATCCACAATCTCTGAAGGCACACATAACATACGACGTGCAAACAAGCAATCAAGCGAGGGACAGGTCATGGCCTCTCCTTCGCCCTCCCGTCTGCATGTGCCTTCATGCATGTGTCTATACTTGGGAAGATGTGAAGCACCACAGAATGGCCGTGCTTTTGCGATGTGTCCTCATCCTTGAACTCCCATATGATGAACCCTGAACCAACCACAAACACAATTCAAAGGCACACACGTACAGAGTCACTCACTCAATCATGCACACACACCGTTGCCCTCCCTCACCGAACATATTCCGCATCATGGTCTTCATGATTTCCTCGAGTGGCAGTCTCTTGACCATTGCATCGCAGACCCGGGCCAGCACTAGGGAATAAGCCAGGGAGAGGATGGGCAGGCCTCGCTCCTCGCCTTTCTCGAGAACCACAGTGTCGCCGATGGACAAGAGAGGCCCCAGCAGTCGATGATTCGACGGCGGCGGATCATCATCACCCTTGCTGGGCAAACCTTGACAAGGCACTGACTTGGCCTCCATTCTTTCGCAGATCTTCGCAGATCTTCGGCTGCAGCGGCTCTCCTCCTCCTTAGTGTTTGTTGCTGTGCAGATCTTTTTCAGAACGCCTTCAAGCCGATCCTTTGCGAGCTTGGCATTTGCGAGCTTGGCGAGCAGAGGAAAGGATGAAGGCGTTGCTGACAGCGGGTTGCGCCTTGCAGGCAGCAATGGACCCTCGCGAATGTCTGCAGCTTCACAGATCTACGGCATTCATCGCGAACAAAGCAACAACAAGCAGGTGACGTCAAAGAGCACAGATCACGCCGCACACCTCCTCAAGAGCGCCGTCGTGTTTGCAGGCGGGTTTCTACCTCACATGGGCGTGCAATTGGACCACGGCGCTCCGTTCGCCGACCCCTTGCCCTATCGTCTGTTTCCCGTCGGCAGCAGCCCTTTGGTGACGTGCTTGAGATGGACAAGGGATGGGGCGGTGGTGGTGCAGGTGGTAGTGGTGGTGGTGTGTCGGCAGCATCATCATCTGACGACGACGGTGAGGATGAGGATGATGTGGACGAGGAGACCGACGAGGACAGGGCAGCCTGGCGGCGGGTGCAGAGCTTCAAGGCACCCGATGGATCCATACAAATGGACAAAGACCCACAGGTGCGGCTGACTGGATGGATGGATGGATGGATGGCGCATCCATCACTCTGTGTGTGTTGCCCTTTTCTCAGTTGCGTGGGTTGGATTTGGATGGCATGCTGGAACGGCTGGACAAGAAGTTTGGAGTTGGGGGAGCCGCACAGGTGGGTATTTAACTAACTGCGACCAGTCTCATACATGTCAATCCCGCCCCTCTCATTCATTCGTTCATGGCTGCCTGCCTATTCAACAATCTGTGTGTTTTTTCAGGGCGGCAGGTCAGACTCACCTACTGCAGTGCGGGGCCGGCGGTACTATCGGGACACTGAGGATGACGTGGGGGACGGCCAGCAGACCAAGGGCTCGGCCATGCTCCAGTACCTCACCACCGGACTCACCGACCAAGACACTCGCTCGTTCAAACTGCGGCCGCCCGACCGGTCACGGCACACCAAAACAGCGCCACCGCAGCAGCCATCCGAGTCTGTCCGGCCTCTGTCCGTCGCCTCAGCTGCCATTGCTGGGTCGTCGCCTGATGCACCAGTGTCCACTAGGGAGCGCCCAGACAGCATCATTGAGTGGAAGAAACAACACGGCTTTCTCGCGACCAAGAAGAAGAAGAAGAGGCAGCAGGTACCTACACACGCACACACACAAGTACCCGGCCTGCCCACCTCATGCACACTTTCCCTCCCTACCTGCCTGTATCTGTTGTTGCAGAAAGCAGGTGGTGATGTTGACGTGGCTGACTCTGACGACACCGGTCTGCCCTTCCTGCAGTCAGATGAGGGCCTGGGTGGGGTGGAGAGCTCCAGCCACGACCTCGTCCAGACGGCCCTGCGAGCCACTGAAGAGTTGCAGAGCAGGACGAATGCCACGGTGACCGACCAGCGTGAGACGAGCACGCGGCCGCCACAAAAGGGCAGTCGTATTTCCCGCTACGACGGTGTGTTTGACTTCGCCGAGTTGGGTTACGTCGACCCCGAGAAGCAGCGGCGGTTCACCGACCCGGACATCGGCATCGGCAACGCCATGATGGTGGAGAACCTGCGGCGTGGCGGCATCCTCAACCCCACCCACACGCAGATCAAGGCCATCCCACGCATTCTGCAGGGCGACGACCTCATCATACACGCACACACGGGATCCGGCAAGACACTCGCATACCTCCTGCCGCTGCTCGAGCGCATGCTGAATGAGCATGGGGCAACGGCTGCCACCAATGCCACCGATATCAATGGCAATCGGGGAGGTGTGCAGGGGCGGAGGAGGGGTCCCGAGCTCCTCATTGTGGCGCCCGGGAGGGAACTGGTCGCGCAGATCGCCAAGGTAAGAGGAAACATACAAAGGGTGGGTGCATTGATGAACGAACGGCTGTACTTTTCGTCATTCCCACCCTTCCTCTCTGGTTGATGTGTGTGTTTGTCATGTCAGGTGTGTCGCGTGGTGTTGGAAGGGACTGGTCTTCGGTGCGCCATGCTGCTGGGCGGTGCTAACCCCAAGTATCAGCTGGAGCAGCTCAAGGGCGGCCCCGAGGTGGTGGTGGGAACTCCAGGCCGGCTGTACGACTTTGTGCTGGACCGTCGGAAAGTGGACCTCAGCCGCGTCAAGTATCTCGTGCTTGACGAAGTGGACCAACTCATACGGGTAAGTAAGTGGGCAGGGCAGAGGGCGTGTTTCTTTCCACCCGTGCATGTATGGTTTGAGTGGTTTGTGTGTCTATGAATGCAGGATCCGTATGAGGGCCAGTTGGAAAGTCTGATGGCGACCATCCCCAAGGGCACCCACTCCACACATAGGCAAACCATCTTCGCATCAGCCACCGGTGCTCAAAAGAGCGTCACACAGGCCGCCAAAAGGTGCGTATGGACAGTTGAAACTTACAGACGTTTGTCGCGTACATACACGTTTTGTTGGATGGATGTTGAATCGATGCCTCCCTCCCTCCCTCGTCCATCCATCAGGTACATGCGTCCGGTGTGGCACGTGATCCGGCCTGGTGGCGTCAAGCACTCCGACGAAGGGGTGCCCCTCATCCCCCCCAACATACACCACATCTTCATGTGTGTGCGGGAAGACAAAGTCACAGAGGCACTCAGGAAATTCCTCCACACAGGTACCTACCCTACCAAACCTGGCTGGATGGATGGGCGGATTCACGCAGCACAGCACGAGGGAGGTTGTTTGTGTGTCGAGGTATGTGTCTGTCTGTGTGGGTGTGTGTATGCGTGTGTGTTCAGATCCGGTGGACAAGCGCGTCCTGTGTTTCTGCAATAAGCAGGGCCGCGTCAAGTGGCTCGTCGACCACCTCCTGCAGAAACAGATCATCGGTCAGTCACTACCACCAACACAACCAAACCAACCACAACAGCACTGGACTGCCTTCTGTTGGCTGCAGCGGCCCCGCTGTCCGGTTTCACGTCCAAGGACGACCGTGCGGAGGTGTTCAAGCGGATGCAGAACGGGCAGATCGGCATGGCCGTCTCCACAGAGCTGGGTGCACGTGGGCTGGACGTGCCGTGGCTGAGTCACGTTGTCAACCTGGACCTGCCCACCGACGCCGAGCACTACATCCACCGGGCGGGTCGTGTGGGCCGGGCGGGCAATCCTGGGGTGGTCATGAACTTCGTCACTCCCGACACGCGCTTCGTGATACGGAAGCTGGAGAAGGCGCTCAACATCGACATTCGGGAGGTGGACCTCTACGAAGGCAAAGTGTAAGTGAAGCGATTCAGCAGAGGAAGCCGAGTAGTGGGTGGTGCGTTTCATCCGCATGGATGGATGGATGTGTGTGTGTGTGTTTGCAGTATGCTCAAGAGCAAGTCGCTCCGGTCCAAGAAGGGCAAGGGGCGGGACAGAAAGGCGGCCAGCCATGAGTGCGTCAGTCGGTGACGCCAGCCCATAGGTGTTGACTGGTGCTGTTGGCTGGTGATGTTCACCGAGTCAGCCGGCGGTACATGAATTCATGTACAGCGAGCATTGTGCCAACTACATGCAGACCATGTCGATGTATGCGCCCATAGATGGACTCACACATGAAATCGTCTGTGAGTCGGTCGATTGAAACGATCCATGAATGCATTCAGAGCACCACTACACTGCTGCGGATGGAGCTACCTTTTGGTCACCGTCATGGTGGAGTGCATCACCTTGGGCAATCGCCGCTGCTCAAACGCACTCGGGCTGCACACACCATGACAGGGGGGACAGAGACAGACGTATGGGTGGGTATGTATAGGCAGGGCAGAGAGGCGTCTGTCTCAGCCCACCTGTAGGCCATGTCTCCCGCCCTCCGTAGTGACATGAGCCATGCGTTAGGTATGCCGTCGTCCCTGCCGTCATCGACCTCCTCGTCCATCGGCATCCGGTGGAACAGACCCATCGGGATGTTGGGGGGCATGGAGGGGGGCATGCCCGCCATCCCCACAGGCAGAGGAGGGAGGCCATTTGCAAGTGGATCTGGCTGCGGGGGGAAGGGATGCCAGGCCGATGAGGCCGACATCATCATCGGCGACGGCTGCCCCTCCGAGGATGGCACGGGCATCCCAAAGGCGTTGACAGACGGGGAGGGGGGCAGAGGCGGGGGGACCAGGGGCGGCAGATGTGCCGTGGGTGAGGTGTCCTTTGCCGCTGGAGCTGTCACAGGGCGCTTGTTGGCGGAGGGAGGGACGGGGAGAGACACAGACATACCGGGTGGTGGGCCATAGGCAGCAGCTGGCGGGGCGGCAGACAGAGTGCGTGGCTCGGGAAGAGAAGATGGAGGATGGACAGAGAAGGGGGGGCATGTCCATGGTTGGGGGTATGGGTATGGGAGGCCGAAGCCGCCCATGCCCATGCCCATCCCCATATGCGGTGGGTATGGCATGGCCCACGAACGTCGTAGGTGAGTCTTCCTAGGACCTCCCCTCAGCATCTGATATATGCGCCGAACTCTCTTGCGCACCTCCCTGGCCTGCTTGACCTGGTGCCGACTGCGGCCCTGCCGTGATGGAGGCGCCGTCTGGCTAGCGATACTGCCAGATCGATCATGACATGAGACAGACACCCAACACAGACAGACAGTCTCTGTGTGTGCCTCTCTCCCCCCGCTTGTGTATTCCCCCACCTTCGTTTCAGCCTGAGTGTGTCGCCCTGCAGATGGACCATGGCCTCCAGCGGCGGCATGGTCGCCGGCAGACTGCTCAGACGTGACAAGAGCAGGGTCAGCAGCTTCACCTCTACCAGCATGCTCGAGGACGGCTGCACCATCTCGGGGCACCTCATCAGACACACCGGACACGCAGAGCACTCTATGCACTCCTGAATGACCGTCGTTGACCGACACAGATAGAAAGACAGACAGACAGCCAGATGCGATTACTAAGTTCGATTGGGAGGGCGGACAGATACTCACTCACCTGTCTTGGGGGTGCAGATGAGAGGCTCACAGCTCCACGCACCACTTCACGCGGTTCGTGGACAATGCTGGATGTCCGGGATGGGACATCCTTCGCTTCCATATGCCCGTGCTCACGGCCCACCTGCAAGACCTCCTTGCAGCACTTGTGGCACAGTACGTGTCCACACGGGATGACCACCATGGGTTTCTGCAGGTCCTCCTGACACAGCGGGCATCCAGTGAGGCTCAACAGCTGCTGGCAGAAGGCGACGAGGCTGCCACTGAGCCTCTGGCACATAGAGGCCTTCTGTCGGGAGTGAGCCAGGGCAATCCGCAGGCCCTCGTCTTCCGTCGCAGAGTCGGTTTCGTCGTCGGTCAGGGCCGCTCTCGGTGTATGATGCGTGGGGGGGCGCAGCAGCCGGATGTCCGGCGTCCTTTGCCCCGCGGCAGACCGCATGTAGCGTGTCTTGAAGGCGAACCGGTCTCTCATGCGGTCCTTGGTCTCCCAGCTGCACGTCATGGGCCGATACGAACGAGCCAGCGCCTGACATTAATGACATATATCCATGCTTTCCATCCCTCCCTCCCGGTGTCTGGCTGGCTGCTTACCGTTCTCATCTTCCATGCCTCCCATCTGAGGTTGCGCGCCTCCTCAGCGCTGAATTCCCTCTCCTTCTTGAGGGCTTCAACAGTGCGCCTGAGTTCGGCATTCTGCTGCCACGACACCTCCAGCTGACGACGCACAGCACGCAACAACACGTCGCGGCGCTGCTCGGGGGGCACCTCCACTCTGGTGCTCTCGTTAACAAGCTGCTGTTGCTGCGGCTCCTGGGGCAGCGACGCAACAGACGCGTGTGAGTTGCGGGGTGAGACAGGCTCGGCTGCCGCCTCGACCGTTGAGGATGAAATGGTGCTGGCCTGGGGGTTCTCGGGAGGCGGAACTGGTGCCGCTGCTACGTCTTTGGTGACATCCTCGCTGGACGCCGATTGGTACTTCTTGACCAACTCCTCCTGCTGCCTGTGTTGACGGAGGGAGAGACACACACACCAAGGCTATGGGGCTTTCAGAATGGATGGCTGAAGAGTGACACGCACCTCGCGTATTTCTTCAGTCCTGCGTACCGACGCCGGAGGGACTGAAGCTCAGAGTCCTGCATGCACACAAAACCACCCCAGATAATTAATCCCCCATTCATCCGCCACCCATCCACACAGTAAGCCACCTTTTCGTGCAGTTTGTGCCTGAGCTTTTCAGCCTCGTTCCGCAGCGCAGCGAAGCTGCTCTGCACACACAATCCATTCACAGGAAGGCACTGCATCTCCTTCCCCCACGGTTGGTTGCGTCCCACGGTTGCTTGCGTGGCGCACACCTGAATGGATGTAACAAACCGGTTGAGGTCCTTCTCCACTCTATGGACGACGCGGCTGGCGTGCTGGTTGCGACGGGCTCGCTCGGAGTCCTTCAACGCCCTGATGAATTGCTCCAGGTGGCTCATGACGCACGAGTCCGTCATGGGGCCAGTGAGAGCTGGAATGTCCTTGTCCGGAGCCGGCTTGTCATCGTCCTGGCCATCGAGTGGCGCGTCGAGTGCCACGGCCAGCTGAGACTCAAACGATGTCACCAACAACGACATTTTTTCGTTTGGGGAAGGAGCGGAAGGAAATTCGAAGAAGTCTCGAGCCCCCTGGCTGGGGGCCCCTGCTAGACTATCTACAGGTCTTCTCTGTCCGTCACAAAGAGATCTGAGCATCCCCAGCCCACACTCAGCAAAGTGCCGCCCAATCCACACCCAATCATTTCTCGCATCGCCCATCCTTTATAATGGCGGCATGTATGGAGCGGCCCTCAGATTCCCCGAGCTAAGCTGCTCACGTGCTCACGTGCCCATGAGCTCGAAGTCATCCAGTGACTCGTTGAACCGACTAACGTGCCTGAATGAATCGACGCACAGACAGACAGGGCGACAGAGGCAAACCCACCAACCAGTCCCATCCCGGTCATCCGGACCAGCCGGTGCATGTCTTTCTGTGTGTATACCTTTTGATGGCAGATCCCTGTGCCCAAGTGATGTGGTCCTCCATATCACGAGTGACATGTAGGGCAGGGTTCTTGACCACATCAGGGCCCACACGCACATCTGCATTTGGGGCATCCACAGAGAGCACACAACCCATTGGGCCTCCATCAACGAGGGAGGCAGATGCCTTCCTGCCATGCCATCATATGTGGGTGCGTGTGTGAGTGTGTGTGTGATCATTACGTCCTTGTTCGATGTATCCGACTGCCTGTTTGAGGTTCTCGCAGAATTTGAGCTGCACCAGCAACACGGCCAGCCGCCGTCGGCAAAAGGCAGACGCGGGGATCTTGTCCACGCCGTCGAGGGTCTTCCGATTGGATAGCACACCCATCCCGTGTCTGATGGACAGACGGATGGATGGATGCAGGCAGGCAGGCAGGCACGGACAACACACACCCGCTCATTGCCGGATGTGCGCGTGATGCGTGTCTGCTCACAGTTTGTCGAGTAGTATCTGTGTCATTTTGATCCGGTACTCGTCGTTAGGCTTGAGCTTCCTCAACGCGGCCACCACCTTGGTTATCAGCCCACACAACTTGTTGTACCTGCACAAACCCATCACATTCCACACACAGCAACCACATGGCTTCATTCCCTTCCCTTGCTTTCGCCATCGATGTTTGGTGTTGTCTTACTTGGTGTAGTCCTCCCTGTCTTGAATGTAGTGCCGCCTGAGGATCCTGACCTCACGGATATTGTCATCCGACTTCCACGACAGAAAGTCAACCTTTTTCAGCAGCTTCTTCTCGTGGTGCTTCAGCTGACGCATCCCAAAAAAGGAGGGGAAAGAGAAGAGAGCGGTAAAAAGCGCGAGCTATCCTTGCGAGCTTCCTTTTAAGCTCGCACCCGCCGAAAAGCGAATCTTGCGGAAACACCACTCTACACCACTCCCCGACTCGTGATTAATCGGACCCTCACCGGCAACATATTGCTGAAGGACCAGCTGCAAACGATGGCGTTGCGACTTTGCCTGCTGGTGTTGGTTGGCGTTGTGTTGGGGGTGAGTGGCAGCCACACGGCGGCCAAGGGGATGCAAGGTGCACCCAGGCCGGCCGGCACGAGGAAGTACGGCTGCTTCAACCCCAATTACAGGATGCCGGAGAGGTGAGGAGGGCAAGCTCTGAGAATGTGGAGGTGTGTGTAGCTTCTTCTCTCCACCTATTGTGTGTTTGTGTCTGTTTGTGTCACATCATCAGGTCCACGCTGCCCCAGATGGTCCTCAGCACGCCACCCCACGTGTATATGATGGCCGAGGAGCTTCCCAAGACCTGGGATTGGCGCAATGTCAGCGGCTCGAACTTCATCACCAAAGACCTGAATCAGCACATCCCCGTCTACTGCGGCTCCTGCTGGTACGCATCCATGTTGGCCGGCTGACACAAAGACAGACAGGCTGTGCAGCACAAGGGATGGATCGTTTGTTCCTTTGTGACACCTTCAGGGCTCATGGGACGATGTCTGCGCTCGCGGACCGCATCAAGATCAAAAGGAAGGCAGAATGGCCCGACATGTGAGCCTGCAACGAACGTGTCAGCCGTTTTTTCCCTCTCATACGCGTCACTCCCTCTGTCGGTGCTGCAGCAATCTGTCAATCCAGGACATCCTGAACTGTGGCGAGGAGGCGGGGACGTGCTGGGGCGGCACGGACCTGGGTGCCTATAAGTACGTGGCAGACAACGGCATCCCTGACGACACATGGTAACCTAGATGGATGCACAGACAGCGTTTGTATGCAAGCAAGGTGCTTTCTTGCCATTGTCTCTTTGACAGCCAAGTGTACGAGGCTGTAGATCTAAAGTGCAGTGACAAGCACAAGTGCCTAACGTGCTGGAATCCCCCCGGCCCCACCAACTGCACGCCCCAGCCGCGGTATCTCAAGTACTTTGTCACAGAGTACGGCGCCATCAGCGGCGTGCAGGCCATGAAGGCTGAGATCTACAAGAGGGGACCGATCGCATGCGGCGTGGACTCCGATCCCATCGATGATTACTCCGGTGAGTGACAAGACAAAACGAGAGGGGCAAGGGAGAATGGCCGGCCGGGCATGTGTTGTGCCGTGGGTATGGTTGTGAGTGCAGGTGGCATTGTGACTGACCCTGGTGTGGAAATCAACCACATCATCAGTGTCGTCGGATGGGGAGTCACCGAGTAAGCCTAACCACACACACACGCACACAAGTGGATGGATTCCTTTCCTGTCTCTGGTTGGTGTCTTGTCTCGTGTGGCAGTGAGGGCGAGGAGTACTGGATCGTCCGCAACAGCTGGGGAACCTACTGGGGAGAGCGAGGCTGGTTCAGAGCCAAGATGCACACCAACACCGTCAAGATTGAGGAGGCCTGCTCATGGTCCGTGAGAGCGCACGGACACATACATTCCTATGTCATGGATGGCATGTGTCGGTCATGCTTTATGTGCGTCTTCAGGGCTGTACCTGCCTGGCCCCCTACACAGTTTGTGCTCAACTCGACCACAAGTGTGGACGAGGTGCTCTTCAAGACACACGAGAGCGACAGGGACGGCCGCCTGAGAGGGCAGATCGAAGCACAGCTCATCATGGCATAGATATGTACACATTACATGTACATAGCTACGTGAATGAATGGGCCAAGGAAGGAAGTAGAGAGGGCGGGAAGTTTGCGTGTCAGTGTGGGTATCGCAATAGGTGAGGTGGCAGGGTTACGGGTTCTCTTCTTTCCTTCGATTGCTCTCGTTGGCTGTGTCACTACCCCTGCGGCAATCACGAAGTTACAGCGGAATGAGACTGCGATAACTTCGAGATGAGGCATGGGGCAGACATAGCAACAAGGGCATGTTGAAGGGCCGGGGGGCGGGCTTCTCTCTTTTGACCCTCTTCATTCCTCTGTCTTCATTCCTCTGATTCCATCTGTGATTGGTCAATCGCATTCCGATGAATGCACTTACCTGTCCCCTGCCTGTCTCTTCCCTCCTCTCGATGTGCCACGCACGAACACGGCTGGCGTTGCTTCCTTGGGCGCTTTTTTTGCCCAGCGAGTAAATGGGAAGCGCGCTCCCTTCATCCATCCATCCATCCAGGGACATGCATACTTCTTGCCTGCTGTACCATAGACATGACATCCATGCTCAACGCTCTCGCTGAATTCGCTCGACGCGCGAGTGCTGCACTTGATGCGGTGCTCTCGCAGTTAACTTACCTAGCTGACTGCGTGATGGATGTATGGGTGCTCTGTACAGTTGGCCCCGACAGATTGGGGGAAGAGGAGCCGTCAGCGCTCCTCTAGCTGAGTGTTTGTCCTGTCTGTTTCCCCCTGTGCGTGTCTGCGTGTACATGGGTGCCTGCCTCTCAGAGGCGTCCTTCCTTCCTACATCACCTCTTATTGCATGTGCGTGTGCTCGCTTACGTTTGAAGGATCCACGGGGGTGCTGATTTTTCTTTCAACCGGCTTGGCGTGCTCACCGCATCTACCTCTCTCTTCTGTCTGCCTGTGTGCTTATATGAATGAATGTCGATCGATATGTCACTGTTGGGTGCCATTGGATGTCCTGCTCTGCCTCCTTCACTCGCTCCGAAGAGGAAGCGAGACACTGGAGAGGCAGCCGACATAATGTGTGGTGGGTATTGCTGCGGTCGGGTCGCACTCATGCACTGATGGATTTTGGCGTGTCCCATTGCTGGCTGGGTGGCATCGCTTCCTTTAGCTGTGCGTAAGCTGGTCTCGCCGTTCCTCGACCTCACTTTACCGTTGTGGCATCGGTTCTCTCTCTTAGAATGAATTGACAAGGGTTGTGCGGCGACGATTCACGCAGCGCGCGCTCAGCCTGCTGTACAGTACTTGACGCGAGAAATGAAGACGTCATGACATCTCATCTGACAATTAATCTGACTTCATCTGCCCCTCAACCGCGGCGAGATTTTCCGAGAAACGGAGACGGAGAGAGATCGCAATAAACCCGCATTTCTTCATCATTTTCGACAGAACTGTTAATAGGTGACGTATTCAGCTCTCGTTCCAGCCACAGGTCTTCCGTTTCTCTTTTTTCGCCTGATCGATTGGCTTGTGTCGTCCGCTTTGCCCTCCCGCCCCTCCGAATTTCAGATTTGAGAGTGCAAATGTCGACGAGCCGTCGTCCCATGGCCATTTGGTCCGACGACCCCTTCAACAGCCCCTACGGCCGGCAAGTCATGGAGGACCACCGACGGTAGATCAACGACCCTCGCAACCAGCCGGCGCCTGAGGACTTTGCGGCTGTTCGGGCCGTCCTCGCCGCCCACCGGACCACCGATGAAGACGTTGCCAAGGCCGTTGACAGAATGCCTTTCGAGGTAGGCAATCTTGGAGAAGGTTGGGGAAGACAAGAGCCATTGGGAGCAGAGAACAACGGGATATTGATGAATGCGTGCTGTCGTGTTCAGGCCGAGGAGCGCATTGTTCATCGCAGGGAGCTCAATATTGTGGGGGAGGACATGACGATGAGCGACGAAGAGAAGAGGGACTTCAATGACGCCCTAATGGCGCGCATCGAGCCCATCGCAGCAGACACGGCCTGTCTGTTTGTGTTTGGTTTCTCTGTTTGGCGGGCGGGCTCACGTATAGTCGAGAGCTGCCCATCGAGGCCGAGGAGCTAGACATCGCCATCATCCTGAGCAGAGCCGATGAGCAACGACGGCTGGCCGAGATCCTTCCGCCCTTCACTGCACTCTTCTCGACGGCTCCGCACATCGCGCCTCCCCCTCCCTTCACAGCCCTTGTGCGCCGCCTCAGTGCCTCCCACTCACACATCGTCACGGGGCTGCACACCTTCCTGGCGCGCGTCGACGGCACAGTGACACCGACCGACTGACTCTTCGGAGCAGCAGCAGCAGCATTGAACGTACAGTCACTGGAATGAGCCACACAAATGAAGCCCATTCGCTGATGTTTGTGCATCAGGAGCTCGACGACGATGACGATGAGGAGAAAGAGGAAGAGGAGGAGGACACACCATTCCAAGGGCCACAGGTAGACGGACGGACTGACGGCATCACACCAAAGACAGATAAGACAGGCAGACACGGATCCACGGCACTTTGCCTTTGAATACGGACGTCCCTTTTTGACTGTGTGTCTGTGCGTGTGTCTGTGCGTGTGCAGGCCGTGTGTGCTGCAGCGAGCGCCAGCAACTTTGGTGAGATGCTCAAACACAACGCGGACGATGCAGAAAGTGACTGGTTGACACTTGTCACATGATTGTGCGTTGCTGTTTAGGCACCATCCCGTTTGATGACGCGCCCGGCCCCTCGTCGTCGAATGGTGAGTGGGTAGGTATGCATAGCATTGAGGTGTCTGATGTCGTCTTGTTGTTTGAACCGTAGCGCCTATACCGCCTGACGGCTTTGTCCTGCAGCGATATTCCAGAAGGCGGTTCGCACATCACACAACGCACAGAGAAGCACACTTTTCTCATGCCGGTTGTGCACTTAGGCGATAATGATTTCGGAGAGTCACTGAGCGACCTCGCGGATCAGTTAGGTAAGGAAAGACGCCACGAATGAGTACAGCATTGAGCTGTCGTGCCTTCTCTCGTCCTAGATGAGGATGCTGCACAACACCCTGCAGCAGCAGCTGCGGCTGTATAGAGTGGAGGTATGTACACACACCACCCACGCACACGTGTGTATGGATGTGTTGCGTGTTTTGGCTGTATGTCCCACCGTTTGTGTGGAGGGCACTCCTCAGGTCGTGGAGCGTATCGCATGGACATCGGTACGCGAGACGCCGGGCATGGCACACGACGGCTGGCTGCACACAAGTGTCACTCACATGTCTGCCTGCGTGCTGTGCGCCGCGGCCTGTAGGTCGTGTCGGGGATAGTGTTGGCGGCGCTGACATGATTGTGCCCGCATCCACAGGTAAGCGATCGATAGCTACTAGAGCGGCTCACACACCGACTTGACGATAGATAAATGGAGCGATACACACACACTCTCGTATCGTACGCACATATGGGATGTGTTGCTCTGCAGGTGGCGAGCCGTCTTCTGCAAGTGGCCCCGACATTGCAGCCATCTCGCCGCCCGCCCAGATTAAAACAGACGTTGCCGTGACAGGTAACCAAAGCAAGAGAGAGCCATGAAAGGTCACTTGTCTGCCTGCATATCCAACACCTCGTGCAGATGATGGTGATGGGTGCTGGTGCTGAATCGACCCCGTCTGGCTCATTTGAATCGGTGAGAGGACAAAACGCATCGTCGGCTCGTACACCTGCATTGACCATTCGCGCAGAGCCACGAGCTGGTGAGGCGCATGCGTGTCCTTATCGAGAGCGGCAGGAAGTTCTTGGAGGGCGTCGACTTCCTTCAGATCGACAACAATGATGCTCACAGGGAGAGAGGCGAGAGCGCCAGGCAGGAGTCCCGCCACGTCTTCGCCGATTCGTCACAGCCGGCAGCAGCTTCAAGGCCATCAGCGCCCGCCATCCCGCCCCACTGTCGGCCGGGACGTCGAGGAGGTCCGCAGGGAGGTGGCCATCGCTGTGCGTGTGCTAAGCCTGCTCGCCCTGCTCACACAGTGTGCGTCTCACAGAGGATACATTCGTTGACTCACATATAGCGAGACATACACACATAGACATAGGCATACCACATACACACATGCATCTGCCTGCTCCCGGTGTCTCTGTTCGTCTCCTTCAGTTTGAATATCGCCGCCTACAGTTTATATTCGACGACTTGTATCCAAGCTTGGCGTGTCCCGGGCGCAGCCTCAACCAGTGCCAGAGCCCTGCTCTGCGGATCGGCTGGTCCGCGCCTGCCTGACGTCAGCAGAGAGCCCGCACTCCTTGTTTATCCCTGAAAACAACCTTCATCAGGGATCAGCATCTCCGTCAGCGTCGCCATCATTCGTCTCGACGGCGGCTAACGGCGAGGCCTGGACTCTGTTTGAGAAGGCCCACGAGGCGGACCATGGCACTCTTTTCAAGGGCACGGCGGGCGAGCGAGACGCAGCCTTCAAGGTGGTCATCATCCGCCGAGAAACCAACGGGGCCCTCAAGAACCGCTGCGCCGATGACGTCGCGTCACTTGCTGCCGAGGTCAAGTTCAGGAGGTAGCAGGTACCTCACAGAGGCGCTTGGGTGGCATGGGAAGAAGGTGGCGGCAACCACTCTGCAGACGGGGGCTTCCTGCCCTGTTATGCAAGTGTAACGGACGTCAATACGCCCGCCACTTTGACAGAGAAGAGGGGGGAGGAGGTGGTTTCGGAGAAGGAGTGCGTGTTCATGGCCATGCCCTGGATGGACATCTGTCAACCCGAATGTAGGCTGCAAACGTCTCACACACACTGCACAGCGACAAGAGGAAGGCGTACATATATGTCTTGTGTGTGCTGTCTGTGACCACTGCAGACATGGGTCAGTACGTTGACAACCACTATTTCGTGCAGCTGTTTAATTTCAAGGCCATCAGCGGCGAGGCTTCCGGCTCACTCACGGACGAAATCGTCGCCAGCCTGCGCGAGAGAGTCGCCAATGCGGTGCGCGGCGTTGCCCTGTTTGCGCTGGACCATACGGCATGCACGTCGGCGAACCTCTTCGCCCTTGACAACCTCCTGAAGGCTGTGTTGTTTAACTGGGTGGCCCTGCAGCGCAAGGAGGTCTTCCTCTGGGTCTGTCCTCCTCCCCCTGCCGCCCCCTCTCCCACTCGACGTCGCTGGCGCCATCACCGGCCCAGAGGGTGAGACCGAGTGAGAGCAGCATGGCTCGGACGCCCAGGTGGTGTTGAATGAGAAGGAGGGGGAGGCCCGCGGTCAGCTCCCGCGCTTCACGCACTTTGCCCTGCCCCCTGAGCTGGGCCTCCTGGCAGTGCCCGACAATGAGCGGACGGCCTCGGTTTGGAAGAGCAGGCTGGGCATCGAGCCCACACACGACAAGGCCACCGCGGTAGCTGCGGGAGGCGCATCGCCAGTTCAGCGAGAAGATGCGGCAAAAGAGGCTGCTGCATACGGAGGTCATGGGATGCGGGGTGGCATCATTTGCCTCGGGGATGATGATGCGCCACCTGGTAAGGGGCGGCTTCTACGAGAATTTATCGCAGCATCTCGGGTCAGCAGGCTGCCGCAGCAGAGGCCCAGGACGACACTATCAATCCGGCCGAGGCCGCCGTCCGACGCGACACGTTGTGGGCCCTGCGGTGGGAGCAGCGTCTCGTGGCCATGAGGGACCAAGATGGCCACACCAAGTAGGCAGGGCTGGGACAGAGAAGAAGGCGGGGAACAAAGAGTCATTGGGACAAGAAAAGAGGGGACTCTCCTTTCTTGGCGTTCTGTTTGCGTCTCTCTCTTGTCCTTTAGACACATGAATCCAGATTGCTGCCTACATTTTATATTCCAAGCTTGGCGTATCCCGGGCGAAGCCTCAACCAGTCCCAGAGCCCTGCTCTGCGGATCGGCGTGACGTCACCGTGATGTCGAGAGATGAGGTCGGTGATATATTCAACAGCCCGTATGCACAGCAATTCGCTGAAGAGCACGGCGCACACCCTCGTTCGCGGCTATTCGGGCCGTCATCGCCGTCCATCTTGACCCCCACTTCACCGATAAAAACGTTCGCAACATGGTCAACCAAATGCCAATCGAGGTACGCAATCAATGTGAATCGGGACGAGGGAACGACGGCAATCAATGCATGCTGTCGTGTCATCCAGGCCGAGGAGCGCGTTATGAGACCAAGGGACGGGCTGAAAGAGGAGGAGGGCACGGCACTCAGTGAAGCCATCCGTCACGCGGTGCGTGCAGCTAAGCCTACCCCTGCGCAGTGTAAGGAGAGACTGACAGACAAGACGCAGATGCATGTCTCAATGTAGAAAGGTGCACACATTGTTTTCTTCGTAGGTATGGTTGTATGTGTGCTGATAGTGGAAGCGGCGATTGTGGCGTGTTCATTGAAGATGAAGGAAGAACGGAAGCACTACTCCACCCCTGCACCAGCCGGCAGCGCCTTCGTCGTCAGCAGCACGGCCCCCCCGGCCCCCGCAGCACGAGAGTGAGGCAGAGAGATCGCTTCTGTCGGGGGCCGGTCAGCCGTTCGCCAGCACGATGGCTGCAGCTGCCAGCTCGCCGTCGCCGGACCGTTCGCGGGCCCTCCCACTGGTCGAGGCGGCGTCAGACGCATTTTGCCAGTCCTGTCTGGAGGTCCCCCCTCACAGCCGCCGCCCAGACACGCCCACCGCTCCCTGCCCATCTTCCCCATCACCCCCCCGCCCCAACAGGTCGGCGAGGTGAAATGGGTCAACGAGACCTTCAACATATACCTGCCGTGGGGGCTGGTGCGGCTGAGAGGGGGATGGGTCCACGAATGCGAGACGCAGTTCGTGCCGGGGGGTAAGTGGGTGAGAGGGCAGTGGTTGTACGTGCCAGATGGCTTAGCGAGGGCGCACGGCTTTCGAACCGTCGATGGCTGGCTGTGGCTGGGGGAG
>CDMY01000357.1:15838-35259 GCA_001179505.1 Vitrella brassicaformis | reverse complement strand
GGGGGCGGGTGCAGGGCATGTGTGTGTCTGGTGGGAGTGTGAGTGCTTAACACGAGAGAGAGAGATATCGCTGTCTGTCGATCTGGCTGCGGGCTGGGCGGGATGTACGCTTGTCTGTCTGTCTGTCTATCTACCTATCTATCTATCTGTCAGTCGGTTTGTCTGAGTGAGGGACGGGGTGAGTGGGTCGTGTACGCCTGTGTGTCTGCCTGTCTAAGTGAGGGACGGGGGGAGGCTGTCGTGTACGCCTGTCTGTCTGTGCGTCTGAGTGAGGGAGGGGTTGGGGGGTTGACAGATGGATGGTGTGTCTGTGTTCATGGATGTGCTGGGTCTCACACGATGAAGTGAAAGGGATAGGATTTGGGGGATGTGACTGCTTAAAACGAGGAGGGGCGGGCGGGCGAGCGGGTGCAGTGCAGTGCAGTGCATGTCATTGATTAACACGCGTATGGCAGGGAGTGAGGCCGGCCATGCGTGTTGGGTGTGATTGACAAAGAAAGGCTCTGTCTTCTAAGGTGAAAGGGGGAGGGGTACGGTACAGGGGTGGGTGGAGTCTTTTTCATCGTCCTCCCATACGCCTGTCTGTCTGTATGTATGTATGTTCGTTTGAGTGAGGGAATGGGGAGTGAAAGGGATAGGATTTGGAGGGGTGTAACTGCATTACACCCGGTTTTCGAACCGTCGATGGCTGGCTCTGGACCAGCCTCTGGTGAGACAGTCTCAGCCGTATGTTTGGGCGAGTGGTCTGGTGGTGTGTGTGGGTTGCTTGTCTCTCCTTTCTGCTTTCTCACATCGGTGTCTACGTTTTATATTTCGATGTCTTTTGCTGACATCGGCACACGTGAACAGGTCATGAACCAATCGCACATGGTGAGACACTTCACTCAGATCGATCTAAAGGCAGGCACACCGTGTAATTTGGGGACGACTGCAGCTGTGTCATCCAAAACCCAGTCGATTCGTCGCCTTGCGACTCTCACTAGCACGCGCACGATGGACGCACAACCGCTGCCTGCATCCATAAACCGACACGCCTCTACACCCCAGTCACTCACTGCTCTAGTCTACACGTGCGTGCTGCGGCCTGGCCTTGCCAAGCGCAGTCTCCACAGCACACCAGACACATTCCACCACAAAACACATCTGGCCCGTTCAAGCATGCGACACTCATCCATCCATCCATCCATCCATCCCCCTCACATGGCCTTGCTCCGCGCCGCCCTCTTCTGCTGTGCCCTGTTCACTTCCCTCACGTGTGTCTGATCGTAGTGCTCGAATTCGAGGTCGAACAGCACCTTCAGAAAGCCAGAGAAGTTGCCTGCCAGCACGTGGTGGTCCACCTTGCGAGTGAACTCGGCCACAGTGAGCTCGTCCTTCCAGCCGGACAGCGCCTT
Organism: Vitrella brassicaformis; assembly: GCA_001179505.1. Taxonomy (NCBI): domain Eukaryota; family Vitrellaceae; genus Vitrella; species Vitrella brassicaformis. The sequence continues at coordinate 33,865 of CDMY01000357.1, read as the reverse complement.
GAAGACCGACTCGTAAGTCTCAGGCTGCAGAGGCTCCGTCAGTAAATTGCCGTACTGCCGGTTGGGCACCTCAGACGTGAACCAACGAGCTGGCATCGTCGGAAGCTGACACCGATCAACAGCAGCCGGTAGGCATCTTGGTGTGGACGAATGATTGCTCGTGTGAGTCTGCCTCGCGTACCCTTTCTTTGAACTGTTTGAATGTGATTGACCTCTGGCCTTGGAAGAGCTGCTTCTGCCGCTCCTCGAATGACACATGGGGTCCAGGGCCATCCTCTCCCCGGCATGTCCTCAGCCGTGAAAACACCTTGATGATCTCCCATGCTGTCAACTGAGTCGGGGGCACATATGCCACACCTCGCCTCGCAGATGAACCACCGAATGGCACTCGCCGCACGCGGCTGGACAGATGCGCAGATGGGATGGGAGGGTCCGCAGGTAGGGATGTGAGGGGGGATAGGGGATGGATTGGCGTGCGTGGGGACCGTTCGTGACTGCAGACGAGTCCCATCAACCACATGAGCAGGATGCTCGGCAAAAAGGCACAAGCAAGGCGCGACGATGAATCCCTCTGAGATAACGACAAACTGGATGACGTTGCCGTCTTGCTGAGTGGCTGGATCTGCCGTCGTGGGAGCTTGCTGGGCGAGTCCGATGACGCTTGTCGCCGTGGTGGTGGCGCATCTTCATCGCCCATCTTCGCGAGGGTGACAGGGAAAGATCTTCGAAGATGCTGATCACCGATGTGATAAGGACGACTGTGCGAGGAGGAGACCCGATCAGCGTCTGCGTGCTTTGACGTCTGAGCTCGCATGGTGACTTTCGCCTTTTGCATTCAGGGGTTTCGGTATGCGGGGCGGATGTAAGCGTAATGCATGTGTCCATTGCCGGAACTTTCTGCACTGACAATGGTGATTGGTGGCGACAAGTTGTGGACTGTGCAGATGCTACTCGTGCAGATGCTGGTCATCTCTTGCTCGTGGACACCCTTTCTCCATCCATCTTATGGAGTGGCACCCCCTACCTACCACCGGCGGCAGCGTCGAGAGTCCAATCCCCTTCCGTCACTGCGTAATTACCGACTTGAGGCGGGCTCTTCTGAGGGTGCTTTGGATGAAAAGGAGCCATCTCTGCGGTCACTCTCACGGCAAACCGATGGAAATCAGTGGCTTGTGACTGTCAAGATCTCAACTTCAGACGCTAATCGTTCGCCGAAGCGGCTTTTGAGGCAGAGTGTCGAGGGGGCTATCATTGCTGCTGGCTTTGCAGTGGTAGACTATATTCCGCGGCACCACTATCATGTGGCGAGAAACAGCACGCTGCAGCCGGACAATGAAGAAGCATGGCGAGTTCTGAAGGGATTGCCGTACGTTTCTGATGTCATTCCTCTGCCTTTGAGTGCAAAGGTGGACAAACTCCTCTACTCGAGGTGTCAAACAGCCTCCTCGCCTCTCAATCTCACAGTCTTGCTTCTTCAAGACGTCCAATCGCGGAGCTCAATATCTGAATGGCCGGCGCGAATTGGGCGCTCCGATCCTACGAGGGCGTATCAATCGCTGCAAGTACAATGGGAGGACGAAACGAGGATGCAAGTACTCCTTGTAGACATCCATCCCGAAGCTTGCTGGAGGACGGTCGAGTGGGTCGCTCGCCAGCCTCTTGTAGTAGCGATCGAGGTGCAGAGGAGCTTCAGGGTAGAAAGCCAGATAGCCACACAAGTGATGCAGAGCGATTTTTTTTATGGCAACTGCTGCGGCGCACGGGCTCACCGAGGAGTCAGCGAGCAGCTTCTGGCCTCTGTGGTCGCAGGGGCTGTTCGGGGAAGGGGAGCTCATCGGTGTTGGAGACAGTGGAGTGGCAGGAGACAGCTGCTGGTACAGTGGTACGTCCAACGAGGTGCCGTTCAACTCGCTCAACTACTTGCACCGCAAGATTGTGTCTTACCAATCCCTCAGTGGCGACTTCCGAGACGATCCCGTGAGCACGACGGTGCGATGGCCCGGTTTGTCAGCTTATGCTGTCCCTGCCTGTGCCAGTAGGTCAATGGCCATGGTACCCATGTGGGGGCGTGTCTCGCAGGATCGAGGCAGCAACCAAAGCAAGAAATCAACGGCCCGCCTGTACTGACGTTTCATGGTGAAAATGTGACCCTGGGCTCGGGGCTGGCGCCACTAGCGAAGCTGGCCTTCATCGACCTGCAGTCTGGCGGCAGATTCAGCGTCCCCGCTAACATTAAGAACAGGTATGCCCTCCGGATCTGCTCAAGAAGGACTGGACTCGATATTTTCATTGTTGCAGCTATTTCGATAACTTCCGTGCACTGGGCGCCTCTATTGCGTCGAGCTCCTGGGGCAGCCAGGACCATGAGGGGCTCACGACATTTGACGTCGATGTGAGCGCGCACGTCAGTCGGTGGGGTTGAGACATTGTGTGTGATTTCTTCTTGGTTTCCAGGTGGATGCCTACTTGCGCAGCCATGAGGGCTTCCTAGCTGTTTTTCCGTCTGGAAATGCGCCCAAGCAGGGCGGCCGGAATGTCGACTCGCCAGCACATGCCAAAAACGTGCTCTCGGTCGGCGCGACCTTTTCGAACAAGTGAGCAAATCCATTCATCAACGGATGCAGACATGGACGGCGTCCTTTTCGCTTCTTTAGGAATGCATACCCCATGCGTCTGCCATGGCAGCTTCTCGTCATTCGCCCCTCATTCAATGTCTCCCCTGGCTGCCGCTACAGCACATCCAACGATATCGTGGTACAAGGGTGCGACCCGGTGTCGTCTGTTGCCACTTCTCCAACAGCATCAGGAGTCCATGTTGAGGAGCTACTGCGGTCCGCGGTACTGCCGTCTCTTCCAGCAGAAATGAGTGCATCGCCTGCCGTGTTCGGCCCCGTCTGGGAATCATCTGACTATGCCATTGGCCTCATCGATAACAAAGAGCTCATGCTGGCACCAGGCGACCCCCCTGATGGCTGTGATCCCGATTTGCTGGCGAGCTATCTGGTGGAAGTCGGGCTGCTTTCTCTGCAAGGCTTCGTGGTGCTGGTTGCGCGAGGCAGGTGCAGCTTCCTAACCAAAGCTCTGAATGTCCAGAATGTCAGCGGCGACGGTGTACTGGTGTACAATACGGCTGATGGCCAGCACGCATGGGATGTGATTATGGGAGTGCCGCCGGACCAGGCAGCGATGGCGACAGCCGTCAAGTAAGACCGACAGACAATAAAAGATGTGTTGTTCACTTAGTATCTCTGACGTGTGACTTGTAGGATCCCGGCCTTGCTGATAAGTGCAGAGGATGGACGAGCCTTCAAAAGCCTTCTGAAAGAATCAGCTGGTCGGAATTACACTATGATGTATTCATCCGAGAGCGGACCAGCAACTGTCACGGTCGAGACATCACTGGAGGTCACAGTGTCACTCCCTCATCTCTCTGACACCAAGCTCTTCCTGACAAGGGCATGGTTCTCTGCATATGGTACGATACTACAAATGAATACGACGCTTGCACCGCTGACCTTTTTTTTTCAGGCCCGACGAGTGACGGCCGCATCAAGCCTGACGTAGTGGCGCCAGGCGATGCCATTCTTAGTGCTGATGCGAGCGCGTCGTGCTCACAGAAGAGCCTGCAAGGCACCTCACAGTCTACACCTTTCGTTGCTGCCGCAACAGCACTGATTAGGGAATTTTTGCGCAAGGGGCTGCTACAAGAGGCGCAGGGAAAGCCGTCCGCCCCGCCAGGCTCCCACCTCCGATCGAGCACACTGAAGGCGATGATTGTCGCTTCGGGCTACTTCGAAGGCCAGAGTTCATCACGGCCCTATGACACCGAGGTCGGCTTCGGAGCCGTACAGCTGGGTCGACTGCTGCCCTTCAAAAACAACGATGCGGCGCCCCTGCAAAGGGAGCTGAGGTGATGAGACATGTACGATGCAAATTCTTCCGAGACGGAACGTCTTCTGCTGTTAAGTGCAGTTTGGAAGTGCTGCAGGGCCTCTTGTATGACGATGGCGATGCCCACCGGTACTGCATCACCATGAACAGCGCACGAATAAGAAGGCTGGAAGAACAGAGAGTGACTCTCCCCTACGCGTTCAAAGTGAGCACGAAAGAATGAAGACAGCCAGACAACCGTCGTTGGGTGAAGGGGCTCTCGCTTTCTAATGGTATGTAGGTGTCGCTCACATGGACGGATGCCCCGTCGGCTCCTGCAGCCGCCGTACCCCTCATCAACGATGTCCACCTCATCATGAAGTGCCAACACAACCAATGGACAACACGATACGTATGCTTTCTTTCAGACAGCAAGTAAGGGTACTTCACGTGAGTGGCCTCCTGGTTCGCCCTGCGCAGGGCAATGGTGGAGCTTCAGCCGACACACTTAACAATGTTGAGGTCATCATTGTCGACTCTCCGCGCGTCAATGCAGCGACGGATTACAGAGACACCTACAGCACCATGCCACCGGCTGACGCTCTGTCCAACAAGTCGACAGCCCCCACTCCTCAAACCCCCATGGCCCCGCCAGCTGTGCCGCGATCCCTTCCCAGTGACGAGAGTATCTGTGTAGTGTGGGTTGTGGCCGACAGCCTCCCAAGGGCCCCGCAGCCCTACTCCCTTGTCGTCAGCGGCCTGTTCGAGCGGCTGGACCCACACTGCACCATCTCAGGGTCGGCTGAGCCGCCAGATGGCGTCACAGCTGAAGGTGAGTTGTGTCGCGGGAGAGGCGTGTGGCAGGGGTCGGGGTGCCGATGCAGCGAGCCGTGGATTGGATCATTCTGCGATCAAGCGAGTGCGAGACGGTCTACTCTTGTGTCAGTCAGCCATTTGCCTGTTGGTCTGTGCTTTATGTCTCAGGTTGCATACGAGCTCACACCTGATGCAGAGGGAAGACATATATTTCACACAGCAGAGGTGTAGAGGAAACACCGAGCTTGTTGGTCGTCCACGTCTCTGTTCATCTTGTCAGGTTGCGACAGTCATGGCCAGTGCTGCCGTCTGGCTCGCCGATGTGCATACGCAGTCCGTGACAGCGACCGACCCCGCCCAGCCCGATCCATTTTTCCAGCCCGGATCAGACGAGGCCGCAGATCGAGAGCTGTTCTTCACCACCCAGCCACTCAACCCAATGCAGTGGCATTTCTTCCGTCTCCCGATCTGTGCCTTCCCCGACAACATTCATGGCCGCCGACAGCGCGTCAATGACACCAATGGATACGTCATCTCTCACGTGGTGACGGTCCGCGCGCCAGTGTTGAGGCCCCCTCCGCTGCTGCCTGTCAATCCTCCACAGCCCGAGACGGCCGCGTACGAGATGCCGCTTGCACCTGAAATGGTGGCTGGTGTCGATCCAACCCTGCTGCAGCGACCCGACTGGGCAGCTGCTGGTTGGACGGACGGTTTGTCGATGTCAGGGGTGGTGTTGCATGATGTCCGACTGACGGCTCCTCGACTGATCGTGGGTGAGGCTGTGGGCTCGTATCGCTACAGCCAGTCGCTCGAGACACAGTATTGGCAGCGACAACTCACAGCGGATGTGTTCCTTCCCGATGGTCTTCTGAGTGTGGAGGTAAGCTAGAACGTCGACTGATTTGTGCGTGCTTACTTCTTCCCCTCTGTGCTGATTGATGCATTTCTTCCAGCACGATGGCTTGCTAGAACGATCGCAGGGTGAAGTGTACGTCGGTGTCTGGTCCAAAGTGTGGGAACAGAGTATTGCATATGAGCTACAGGTTAGCGAACAGACTACAAGAGACGACCTTGTGCACCATGCATGACGTGTCTCGTCTGCCTCAGTTGACATTCCACGGGGACAAGTCGACATCATGTATTCCTCCAGACACGTCGGGTAGGTCCGGCCACATGCTGCAAACGTCAGGTGTACCGTTGAATCAACGTCGCACCCTTGTGCTGCGCATGTGCCCGTCGTAGCTGGCACTTCCTAGCTCTTCTTTGTCTACTAGTAGCGTGGCCCTTTGTGTGCGGTTGATCCGCCCATCTGTCGTAGCTGTGCCATTAGAGTAGTGACGTTCGCAGCTCGAGCGCTGCTGCCTCGATGGGAGCTCTGTACTACGAGTACGTGCATGCATGAGTTGTCACCATTCATGTACTGCCCTGCCTCTTCGTATCGCTCCATTGCAGTGCAAACATCATTGGACGGCTATGTTGATGAATTCTTCCGTCTCCACGTGGCCATGCATAAACGACGCTTGCGTGTCGGAGAGCGACGATCGCTTTGCGAGCTAATCTTCAGCAGCGCTGCGGGCAACAATCCCCTCCATGTTCCTCTCCGCCCGTCCTTTGACGTGCTTGTGCGCCATGACCGTGATAACGGTCCTCCGCTTCCAAGAATCTCTGTCAGCGGCCTTTCTCAGAACGTCATCCATGCGCGTCATCGCCGCGGCACGCGCCAGCAGCAAGATGCTGCGGAGGAACCACTACACACCCGCATCTGCCACGATATTCCCTCGCGTGCTGGGTGGGAGGCGGGGCATGGCGACGATGGCGGCGCTGGCACCGACGCTTCAGAGTGCGACGGAAGTGTCGCTGACTGATATGGGGTGGATGGACAAGCTGAAGGTGGAGTTTGCATCGACCTCCCCACTCGAATGGACGGTGAGCACACTCAGATCTGGCTTCTGCCTGCATGCGCTCTGTGGTGACTCATTGTATATTGTGTGTGTGTCAGGGTGACGCGTTGGTGGTGTCGTTTTTCCAGCCAGAGGAAAGTGACAAGGACAAGGACGAGAAGAAGGACCCCGATGCGCCGCCCACATCGCCGATCAAGCTGGAGGGGCCTCTGGCAGAACTCGACAGCAAGCTTGATGGTCGGTGAGGCAAGACGAGACCCCGACGCGCAAGAGATGCATCGCTTCGGTGTATTGCATGATGCTGCCCAGGCGCCCTCCGCGAGATCCTTGATGTGAATGAGTTCAAGGGTGCGTCTGGCAGCACGGCGACCGTCCGTCTGTCTTCATCATCGCCTGTGCGCCGGTTGAGCATCGTGGGCCTGGGAAAGGCGTCAGCTCTGAAGACAGACCTGGGTGCCGTGTGCGACAAGGTGGGCAGCGCCTTGGCTGGAGTGGCCAAGAGCGACAAACCCAAGTCGATGGGCGTTGTGCTACCGGAAGACGTCGACGCTGATGGCATGCGAACCTGCATCGAGGTGCGGAACGAACTTGGCTGCGCTCCCATTCATGTTGGATTTACCATTGTGTGCAGGGTTTTCTGGTCAATTTGATGGCTGACAACCGCTTTCGGACAGGCGACAGGATCACCAAGCCTCCCCCACTGCAGAGCGTCACGATGCTGCAGGGACCCGCACCCCTGTCCGATGCCAATGTGGCTAACAGCAAGGCTGCAGCCGCGGGCATCATCTTTGCGAAGGACTTGGTGGCCGCGCCGCCAAATGTCCTTCACCCTATGACCCTCGCAAAGGCAGCAGGTAGCGACACCAAGGCACATTAGAGTCATGCTGATTGCGACTGTTGATGTGTGTCAGAGGAGATGGCCAAGGAGACTGGTTTGGAGGCGACCATTCTCGATGAGGACGCCATCGTGGCCAAGAAGATGGGGGCGTATCTGGGTGTGGCGCAAGGGGCGGTCCACCCGCCCCGGTTCATCCACCTGACCTACAAGCCGGAGGGAGAGGTCAAGAGGAAGGTGGCCATCGTCGGCAAGGGACTCACCTTCGACTCAGGAGGATACAATCTCAAGGTGAACACGCACACACGCAGCGCGCCCACCGTGACACACCAGCACGTGATGATTTTCTTCTTTTGGTTGTCTGCCAGATTGGCGGTAGCATGATAGAGCTGATGAAGTTCGACATGGGTGGCTCAGCGGCGACTTTGGGTGCGGCCAAGACGATCGCCATGACCAAGCCAGAGGGAGTGGAGGTGCACTTCATCGTTGCCGCGTGTGAGAACATGGTGTCAGAGAAGGCCATGCGACCGGGAGACATTCTCACCGCCATGAACGGCAAAACCATCGAGGTAAGTGGATGGGCGCCTGCACACCAGCTGATTTGCCCATTCATGCCCCCTTTGAGCTGTCTGTGTATGTTGTGTATGCTTTGGTGTGTAGGTGATCAACACCGATGCAGAGGGTCGGTTGACGCTTGCAGATGCGCTGCTGTATGCCGAGGGTCTTGGGGTGGATGCCATTGTGGACCTCGCCACACTGACGGGGGCGTGCATGGTCGGACTAGGTGAACGACAGACACACGGGAAGCGAAGGAGTGACAAACAGACAGACAGACAGACACTAGTACACATGACACATGTGGCGTGATTTGTGCATTCTCTTGGCAGGCAAAAAGTACGCGGGTCTGTTCACGCCCAACGATGACCTGGCGGACCAGCTGATGGAATGGTGCGCAATGCCATCCACGTCACACCACGTGCACAATGCTGTGTGTCCACATGTCTGCACGTTCACTAGTGAGTTTATTGCAGCGCCAAGGTGACAGGCGAGAAGTTGTGGCGCCTGCCTTTGGCTGCCGAGTACGCCGAGGAGCTTAAATCGAAGATCGCCGACTACAAGAATGTGGGGGGCCGATTCGGCGGCTCCATCACAGCCGCACTCTTCCTCAAGGAATTCATCGACAAGGCAAGCCACATGCATATACACGCAGAGACTCATTGTGTGTATGTATGTGTGTGTGGGTGTGGGTGTGCTGATGTAGGTGCCGTGGGCTCATTTCGACATAGCAGGTCCCGTGTGGGACGACAGTGTGGGTGCGACGGGGTATGGTGTCAAGACACTTGTGGAGTGGGTCAGGAGGGGGGCACCTGTCAAAGCGGAAACAACTAGCTAGCTAGCTTGTGAGACTCTAAGAGGATTCAGCTCGATGGATCGGGTAGAGTGAGTGCTGAGTGTTTTGCATCCATGACAAGCAAGTTTTTGGCTGCTGCGAAAAGCAGCTCTCCGTGCCGTGCCGTGTGTGTGCATATATGGCGGCTGATGGCTGCATGCGACGTGGACCTGACGGACTCGCTGCATTCATGCAGACAGATGTCCGCTGTGTGGCAATGTGAAATGTTAACATGGGAAAAGATATGACGGACTGATTCATCAACAGAGGTCCGTCAGAATGACGTCAAACACCCCTCCATCCATCCATCACATGAGTATGCCCCCCGCCCCCTTGCCCGGCTTGTACTGTGCCACAGCCACAGCGTCAGGTATATCATCCCGATACTCGAATGGGATATCCACAAACTCGACGTCATAATCAGATGTGTCCTCGAGGAAGCTCAACAGCTCACTCGCACCGCCAGGCGGATATCTCACATTGTCGAACACCAGAGTGCCTCCCGATGCGGTAAGACGGAGCCTCTCCAGCGTCTGCAGGTCCTTCAGATACTCCCCCTTCCAATGGTCCATGAAAATGAACTCGAAAGGGCCTTTGAGGCTGGGCAAGACGTCCCCTGACGCACCAACTCGCAGGTCTATCCGGTCAGCAACGCCCGCATGCGCCAAAATGCTCCTGGCCACGGCGGCGGTTTCGGGGTCGATCTCTATTGTCGTGAGACGACTTGACTGCGGTAGGGCCCGCAGCATGTGGAGAGCTGAGTAGCCACAGAAGGTGCCCACCTCCAACACGCACGACGGCTGCCTCTCCTTCAAGAGCCTCTCCAACAACTCTGACCAACGGAAACACCACTCAATGAAGCCAACGCGCTGTCTGCCTGATTGCACGCCTGCCCGCCTGGCTCACCTCCTTTTGTGGCGCCGACGTTCATCATCCATGACTTGCGGGAGAATGTGTCGATGGCCTCGATGATCCCACCGATGTCACCCTTACACCAACCACACCACACCAGTCAGACTATTGTGGCTGCATCCATCCCCTTCTGCCCGCTTACCCCGCCCACCTGTTGAGTGTTCTTGATGACGGCCTCGCCCATCTGTGCAGGCGTCGCAAACTGCCACTGAGCTCCCGCAGAAGGGCTGAGTAGGAGGGACGATGCGACACCCAAGGCGCCACGCGCTGACTCTGTGAGCAGAGATCTCCGTCCCACTGCGCGCCGCTCTCCTCTCATATGCGCTAGAGATCTCTTTCTTCGTCGCTCTACTCGCCCAAATGCCCGCCTTGGGCGACGGAACGGTGCCATCTCATTCGTCGTCGCTGGCGTCGCTGGCGATGCGGAAGGGCAGCACGGCGAGAAGAGGAAGGAAGCGCAGGTGATTGAAGCTCTCATAGCCACTGCAATAAACAGCCGTAGCCAATCAGCGCGGTGCCTCTTCATCTCCTGCTCATCCGAGTGCCATCAAAACCTTAGCCGATCAACGATAGATAGCTTCTTTGCATGCAATGAATAACGAATCCTCACGCGCGAGCGTTGAATGAAAGAAAGGGGGATCCTCACACGTCACCTTCCTAAGCTCGCTCAAACCCTCAACCGACCGACCGACCGGGAGGAAGGAGGAGGAAGAATGCAGCATGGGAGCATGACCACAAGATCCGGGATCTACCGGAAAAAGTGCTTTTCTGCGTCACTTCGCCCGAGCACGAATGCCTGCAGCAGCTTCGCAGCAGTCGCCGCGTCGCGCTGCCACTTACCACACCCACTGCAGCCTCATCTCTCTTCGCCACGAGCTCCGGCTCCCTCACGACGAGCCTCTCTGATTCATTGCCGGTGCTATTCATCCCTTGGCGGCTCCTCTGCAATGCCGCACGCACCAGCAGACGTGAGGAACCGTGGTTATCTGGAGGCCAAGGAGGCGCCCGCTACGACGGGTCAGTTCCTGTGGACGGGGACGCGAGATGACCATGTGATCACTGTGGATGTGCACGGGACGCGGGTGCACCTGTACGGTCTCATGCACCAACGGATGGAGGGAGCGGCAAGCGCACAGGTCGGCATGGCGTGGACACTGACTGAGATGAGGACATCCGGAAAGTAACCTGTTTTTGTGCATGTTGTGTGTCTGCAGGATGCGGCCGAGGTGAAAGAGGATCCACCAGGCAGGAAAGTCGCGACCGACCACAAGCTTGTCTGTCTGTCTGTCTGGTTGCTTGTCAGTATCTGCGTCAAGTGAAGCCACAGCAGGTCTTCCTCGAGGTGGGTACGGCGAAAGGGGCAACCAATCAGCAGCATTGACGAGGTCGGATTGTGTCTGCAGCTGTGCAAGTACCGCTATGTGGAGATCATCAACGCCATCCTGCAAAATGTATACATACACACACACATGCATGCAGGACACAACCACAACACAACACACGCACACTGAAATCTATCTGTGTGCATGTGCTTGATCGGGTGTCTGTCTGTCTGTCTGTCTGTCTGTCTGCAGAAGGAGCTGCCTGTCCCCCATCGAGTGAGCCGCTGTCGACCCACCCATTGCACCAACACACACATCCCTGCCTGTCTTCAGCTGCGAGTATTCCGCGCCATCCACGGCGGTACGATGGTTCGGGAGTTCCATGCGAGTGTCATTGCTGCAAAGGAAATCGGTGCGTCCCTCTTTCTGGTCGACCGAACGCAGCAGGTGACGACAGCACCCACAGTGTAGTGAGCGGCTGCATACTTGTGTAAGGCAGGTTTGTTGTGTGTTGGTCATAATATGCCACTGTCTGTGTGCTGACAGGCGGTGAAGAATCGTTGTCTGTTTACGATGTGGGACAACGAGAGTGGGCGTAGCTTCATGAACTACATGCCGCTGTCGCTGGTCAACCGGCGGGTCATCACCTACCAGGAGCTGCACGACCTCGTCAGCACTCTCACCCCAAGAATCATACACGTACTGTACGTCAACACAGACAGCCCCCGCCCCCTGCGCAGCGCCCCACAATTGCTTCAATGTGTCATTCACTCATTGCTTGATTTATCTTTCTTCAGGCTCTGTTCCAGGAGCGCAATCTGTACATGGCCCATCAGATACTCACACAAATCGACGTGAGTCAGTGAGCGAGACATACATATACACACACATCCAAATCTGATATGACTGGTGCTATACATGTATGTGTGCAGAAGGAGGCTCGTGATGTGGTGGTGGTGTGTGGGTTGATGCAGCTGCGTGGCCTGGCGTGGCTCCTCAAGCACAACCACACACTCGACAGCCGCGGCCTGGCCATCCTGGCGGCATCACCACCGCCACAGGGACCCGCCTTCCTCTTCTTCAGATTCTTCCTCCCTTATCTCGGGGTAGGGGAGGGAGGGGCCATATATACATCATAAGCTGGGCAACTTCGCCGCATTCATTGCTGTGTGTCTGTATGTGCAAACGTTTGGTGGCTTCTTTGCTGCAGGTGGGTGTGTTGCTGGTGGGTGTGTCGTGGGTGCTCACGAATCGGTTGGTGGGGCCGAATGCAGGCAGACTCACAGACATCAGAAGGGCCAGAAGTGAGCGACCACAACAAAAGACCATGGTGCGCATTGATGGTCATTCAACCTGCGTGTGCTTTTCTCTCCATTCGTGGTGAATGCAGATGCCTAGCGGACAGAGGGATGTAGAGTGAGGGGATGCAATCTAGAGGGGGAGAGGGGGGAGGAGAGAGGGGCCCAGGAGAGGGGGAGATGGGCGAACGAGTGCACGGACGACTGCATGCATGAATGGACCAGTTATAGTCAGTATAATAGGTCACTCACGCTCGTACCATGCAACTCATGAGTCCCGTCCATGTACGAGTCTTGTCTGCACCACACACACACACACACAAAGCCATCACATTCACTAATCACACCACACTCACAAAGACACACACACAGTGACATGTATTCGGCCCTGTCTGGCTGAATTACCGTACCGTACAACGCACGTGTCAGTAAGTATTCCTTCCTTCGTACGCACCCACCGCACCCCGCATGAGCGAGCCAAAACTCTAAAGCGAGAAGCCCTTCTCGCCATCTCTGTACACAAACAAAAACGCGCACCTTGACTGACACCAAAGGACAATACTGCGATCGATCGATTCGATGGTGGCGTGGCTGGCATGAATCGATGGGGGGATGGATGGACGTAGGTAGGAAGAAAATGGCAATGGCTCGAAGCTCCATCGACCGACTGACGGGTCTCCGGGTTCCTCTGGATCAACCAACAGAGCCCGTGTGTCGGTCAACTCAATGACACGTATGACACCGCCCCTGCAGGCCATGTATGTGCGCCATGTCGCCACGCCTTACTTACAGCCCCACGCCACACCACACCACACCACAGCTGCTCTCTGTCCGTCCGTCCTATCCTCTCTGTGCCCGCCCTTAGTTAATCAAACGTCACACATGGAAGGAGGATGGGATGGAAGCACTCAATAGTGCTCGGGCGGCTGGGCTGGCTGACGAAAAAGTGCACCACACTCAGTGATCCATCCGTCAGTCAGACGACAGGCATACTAGAGGGGTCCGGAAGGGTGACGAGCTTGCGCACCACGACCATGGGTGGCCCACCCAGCACGCGCACCTTCTCCACCACCCGCTCCATGGGTTCGTCGGCCAGCATCTGACGGCGCACATCCGTCTTGACCAGCTCCTCATCCTCATCTCCTTGCTCTGACGATGACGGTTGGCTGGCCCCTCCACCCGGCTGGCTGGCGTCGCTGCCGTCCTGCTGCTGCTCCTGCTGGTCCTCCCCTCCTCCCTCATTCTCGAGTGGTGGCGGCTCCCTGAATGTGATGGATTTGGTCATGGGTGTGAAGGTCTGGCCGCCGTCAAACGACTCGAAGTACCGCAGCTCCACCACCTCACCCGCAACGCCCTCAAGCAGCAGAGTCACCTGACCGTCACCACCTACACACACACACACGGAGGGACAAACAGATGTGTCATGTCGAGTGTCCGTGTGTCGATTATGAGTGCGTGTGGCCCACATTCCCCCCCCTACCATATTCCCCGCCCGTCGTACCGTCTGGATTGCGTTGCATGACGCGTATGTCGATGAATCGTTGTGGCGAGACGGGAGTCCACTTGTGCAGCTCACCGCCCAAAGCGATCAGCGGCGTCGACGGCACGCCTGCCTTGAGCTCCCACACGGGAGAGGCGTACAAGAGACGGTAGTTGTTGTGCTTAGGCAGCACCAGAGAGCTCTCAGGCGTCCATAATGACCACTGCACCCACACACACGTCAACACAACACAACACATGTGTGTGGGGGTGTCTGCTGCATTCATTGCATTGCATTGCATTGCGTTGCCTGGTCTGTCTACCTACCTCTTTGTGTTCATGTGGGTTCCATATCAGCCACTGTTGGCTCTGCCGCAGGTCGTCGGCGTCACGCAGAGGGCCCACATCAAACGGCTCGCGAAGACGAAAGCCGGTAAAGATGCGGAACACCAAGTCACCCACCTAATCGCACACACACACACACACACCCGCCGAAGTAATGGTGCTGCCGATGTCTGTCTGTCTGTCTGTCTGTCTGTCTGCCCCACGTCACGTAGGTACCTGTGAGAGTGTCTGGAATGCGTATCGGTTGCGGACGCCCTGGAAGGCCCTCTCGGCGTAGAGAGCGTCGACGTAGCCTAGTGCCCTGGAGGGCTTGAGGATCTTGCCGTCCTTCCTGCAGCACTTGAACAGGCTCTTGAAGTCCACGTCGCTCAGCCGGTCGCCGGGCCCCACCGGACCCATGCTCAAAGTCGACACGAGACCCTGCCAGCCGGGGTACCGCTCTATGGCTCCTTTGTAGCGGTCTGTGGGGGTCATGGAGGTCCAGAAGGTGTCCTTGAAGGGTGCCGCGCCGAGTGCGTGTATGATGGGTGCAGTGAGGCCGATGTCCCACTGCTGCTTGGTGGGGCGGTAGTCGGTGGACCCGCGGATGCTCGTGACGGCGTCGTACTTGACCGACTGCATGATGTGCCGGCTGTAAGGCATGCAGTACTGCACACGAACACCCCACTTCTCGGCGCCCCTGATAGACGGAGGGATGGACACGAACGAAAAGCGAGCCAAGGGTACGGCATGCATGTATCCATCCATCCATCCACCCATTTGCTATAGCTAGCTGTGTTGATTGAGTGGTCAGTCAACTCACTTGGCCATGTCGTCAAGCCACTTCTCTGCCAGTGTGACGTTGGAGGTCATGCTGGGCAGCCCATTGGTGTGAGACCACATCCAGTCCTGCTCGTACATGTACAGACCCCAGCGAGTGCTGCACGCACCGCAGCCGCAACATACATACAACCAACAACCACCACCATGCCATGACACACACATGCAGACAGACAGATAGATAGATGAATCGGGCTGGTGCATCCTTCCCTGCAAGCACTGCGCTGCGTGAGTGTCCCCACCCACCCACCGACCTGTTTCTGAAGAGCGAGTCCCAGAATCGCGCCTCCATTGGCATCGTCATGTGGTTTTGGATAAGGAAATCGTACAGACCGCCGTTCTGCCGCGCGTGCAGATTGTCCTCGGCGAAAAAGCGACTGTGGGCTGGATGGGATGACCAACACCATGACACACAGGGAAGAAACAGAGAGCGTGCATAACATAAATGCCGACCGACAGATGATATGCATCCAATCCACGTGTTCTGTCTGTTCTGCAGCTCACTGACTGACTGACCGAGTATGGGCATCTTGAGCTTGCGATGGATGGGCGCCAGTCCCCTCGGGAAGAGGTCCCTCCGGGGTGCCCACACCTTGACGCCCCTTGTCTGGCCGTACATGGCGCCCTGTGGGTACCACCAGCTGTCGACCTGCATGCTCCGGATGGGCAGCCGCAGGTCCTTGTGGAAGTGTAGCGCAATGCTCTCGAGGGTCTCGGGGTATGTCTGGTTTGGCTCCGTGCGGTAGTAGTAGTAGGCTCCGTTGTCCGTCCAGTAGGACAGGTGCGACACGCTCACGTCGCTGACGGGCGTCTTCTGGTAGAGCGTCTGCAGGATGCGACCCCACTTCCGTGTCGCATGGGCGATGCCGCGAGCGGAGAAGACGGCTATGGAGCGGAACTGGAAGCCCGCGGGGATGCTGTCGGCACTGCCCAGGACGCCCAGGTGATACTCAGTTCTCTCCTTGCTGAGTGCAGCGTTGGCAACGGTGAAGCGGCTGAGAGGGCTGACGACAGAGCTGACCTCCAGCGACCGGTCGAAGAGGATCAGCGGCAGCCCCCCCTGGATGCCCGTGGGGATGTGCCCTTCCTGCGCACCCAGACGAGTGAAATTGCCGTACTTGCCCTCAGAACCAAACTTGCCGTAGAGCGCCGCGAAGCCCAGCAAACGCTCGGCGTCATCATCGGTGGGGAGATCGAACACGGGGAAGCCCGCAGACACGCCGTCCTTCCTCGCTGCCGACCGCCCCACGGCGATATTGTCGAGGCCTTCAGGGAAGTTCTGCTCGAACACCAAGCACGACTCGCCCACTTGGTAGATGGTCGTCTCGAAGGGCACTGCCGCATTGCCGCCCTTACGCTCCACAGCCCACGCGAAGGTGCGCTTCTTGACGCCATGTATGGTCTCCTGCTGCACCTCACGCAGCCGCAGCCGCTGGCTGGCCGCCGTCACGCGCTTGCCTTGCTGGTAGACGAACGCGTGGTTGGTGGACTGTAGCCATGTCGACTGAGTGCCTTCGCTGTCGCTGTCGCTCCTCCTCTCGACCTTGATGGCATAGCTGCCGGGCCTCTCCTCGTCGAAGACCACGCGGACCGCTATGGGGTCCTCTGCGTGGCCGTCACCCTCCAAGGGCGACCCACCTGCATACACACACAGACAGGGAGACGTCGTCGGCTGGTGCGACCGGCCCCTCATGATTTGTTTTGTGTAGGTGTTTCGGCCGACGGCGTACAGTACCTCCACAAAGGGGAATGAGTGGGTCGAGTGGGTCTGAGCCGTCCCGCATGTCCTTTGGCGGCAGGCCCCAGACGCTGGCCCGGCCGCCCCCCTTTTGCATCCACAGCTCCTCACCCTCGATGTGCAGCTCGTCCGAGAAGCCCGGCTTCCACTCGCCAGCGTTGACCTCGATGGGCTCGGGCTCTTCCTCTTCATCCTGCAGAAAGGCGTCACTCTCCGAGAACGCCTCGGGCTCCTCGTTGTCCACCGCATCGAGGTTGTCGGTCGCCGCTGACTCGTCCGCGTTGATGCCCCAGTCGCTGTCCACTTCGGATGACGCCGCGCCTTCCGAAGTGGACGAGGAGGAAGCCTCACTTGCTGTGTCTTGTTTGTCGTCCACCGCCGTAGCAGCAGCAGCTGCTGCGTCAGCATTGGTGTCAACAGATGCCATGAAGGATGACGATGCGGACATCTCATTCAGCTCGACTGCCTTGGGCTGGCTGCTCAGTGCCGGCGGCGCTGGCGCTTCTGCAGGCGGATTGGTGAGACCGAAGCCGAGCCCATCGAGCGGCATGACCGTGTAGTTGAGGAGCAGGAACACCGCTAAGATGAGAAAGGCCACGCCTGCATACTGCAGGACAGGGCCTCTGATGCCCGAGGTGTTGGGCCATGAGGAGGCAGCCCAGTAGGCGTCGTCATTGTCGAGGGGTAGGGGCGTGGAGAGGTTGATGTTGTTCTTTCTCCTCATCATTGCCTTGGACGGTGGGGTGGCCGCCTCGGGCTCCTCATTGTTGCTCCCTTTGGGCACTCGACTGAGCAACCCAGGACTCACTTGACCCGCTATGGTGATCAACGACCCCAGGGGCAGGGCAGGCAGCAATCAGCTGACAATCGACGAAGCGAGCGAGGATAGCTTAACCACCCCCTCTCAGCGGACCTGTGCTTGTTGGTCCAAGGTTGATCTTGGATGAGCAGGATTGCCTGTCTGCAGCAAACAAACAGAGGGTTGCAAGGTGAACGGCTTGACTCATGGAGGGATGGCGGCCTTCTGCACCTGATGTGATGGATCTGGTTGCCGTAACTGAGCGATGAGAGAACAGAGAGGGGTGCACCTTGCCGTCCCTCTCGTGCTTTATCGATTGAGCAACCACAAGGAATCTCAAATGCTGTCCTTCTGTGACTTTTTGCCTTCTTCCCCTGCAAGCTCTTGCGAGCTGTGGATCTGTAACTGCTTCTTCCCTTTCTCTGTGTGCAGTGTGTCACGAAGAGAGCGATACAATGGACAACATGAGACTCAGTGCTGTGTGAAGGGATGGAGTGCACCTT
>CDMY01000357.1:0-15538 GCA_001179505.1 Vitrella brassicaformis | reverse complement strand
GTGTATATGGTGGTGTATTCATGTGATTGGCTGATTGTTGCTTTGGTGGCTCAGAGGACGCTCATTTTTCTACTTCCCCCTTCTGGCTTCTGTACACTTGCCATGGCTCTTGCTGGGCGACAGCGCCCGTTCTTGTGTATGTAGCCGGAATCGGTGTTTGTCAACGTTCTACAAGGCAGCCAGTGCTCTCTGTTGCCATCTGTTTGTCCGCCGGTGCCAGTGCAGGGAGGGGTAGACAGGCCGTGTGCATGCTTTGCATGTACATGCTGCTAGTTTAGTGCGTGAGACAACAGGATCCCTCCGGGGTTACAGACACGAGGCTCGCTAAACACACTAACCAACCAACCAACCAACCCTTTCTGGATGAAACAGTTAAGAATGATACCGCTGAGTGCACCATATCTTCGTCCACTGCAAAGAAGATTGAGATCTATCCCCTTTGTTCGATTCATCCGACAGCGAGTGACGGTTTCCTCAGCTTCGAATGAGCAATCCAGTGAGGGACCCGAGGCGCCGCCATCGCCCAGCAGTGACCGGGATGGCCGCAAAGACAAACACCTTTTCAGATATCTGGTGAGCCACAAAGATGCTGTGCTGCTGACCACGAATGACTCATCGCTTGTTGCCATGTGATTGTGGTCCAGGCTGAAGCATCCAAGCAGAAGCGGCCTGACATAGGTCTGCTGCGAGAAACCATCGTCCCAAGGATTGCCCTGCACCTCCCCGACGCCCTCCCGCTCTTCGTCGTCAACGTCCTATGGCAGGCAACCAAGCTCAAGCTGCTCAATGTTGCTGTGGCGTCGGCCGACGGCGAGAGGATGACGTTATGGGACGCCCTCTTGCAAGATCTGTGGAGGCGGTACGACCCCCAGACGGCAAACTCAGCCGCGTCGGACACCTTGGACCTTTGCAAGCCGCGGAATATCGGCATGACATTCTACACCATTGCCAAAACACACAAGGACGCGCCGAGGCGGCGGTCGCATGGGCACACGCCATCTCTCGAGGCCATCTTCGGCCGCGTCGCCCAGTTCACGCTGGCGGGTCCGTCGCTGCAGCACAAGTACAATGCGTATGACATCGCCATGGTGATATGGTCTGTGGCCACCATATGGGGGCGGCCTGACGAGGTGGGCGGGCGCACGTGGATGAGCAATGATGGTGTGGACGACGAGCAGCAGCGGCGTGGCAAGAGGCTGCTGAAGGGCGACGAGGAAACCTTTGATGACGATGCCATCATGTATATTAGACTGTACAGCAAGAGGGAGAGGCACTGGTACACAGGCGACAGTGACAGGGAGGCGCTGCGCCAGTTGGTCGACGGCGCCATCGACCAGGCCGTCAAGGTGCCCGACCAACTCACACGTGAGCAACCGCAACCTGGATGGGATGGACACTGATGGATGGATGGATGCATCTCTCTTTGTCATCTCTCTCTCGTGCCACCGCTGTTTGTGCATGTCTGTCTTGTGTGCAGAGGACACGCAGTCGACGTCGATGGCGATATGGGGATTGACCAAACTGGACTTTCCCCCGGACACCGCCGTCAAAGTGCAGAGGTCAGCACCCAGCCACCCAGCCACTCAGACAGACAGGCGGACACGCAGTGCACTGGCATCGCATCGGCAAGTGCGGTACACCCACACACACCTTACCGCAATTGCCCTTGTGCCCTCCCTGCATGGATTGCAGGCTGTTCCGTGAGGTTGACCGCTTGGCCCAGCATGGTGCCCGGGTGTCGGAGCCGTTTCCCTTTGCCCCCCACCCCTCCTCATCCGCCCCTGACTTCTCACCGGTCCCGCCCATCCCACCGGACGACCCAACAGGAGAGCAGCTGATGAGGGAGTATCCAGAGGGCACCGACAGTGTCAGGCCGCCCCCTGTCCAGGGCTTCCTCTCGCCCTTCCTCTCTCGCTTCACTGGCCAAGGCCTGGCTGACGTGCTGTGGTCTTTATCTCGGTCCAACTATGCCTCAGCCGTGGCTGGAGATGGTGCTTGTCTGGCGGACTTCTACTGGCTGGCGGCTGACGAGCTGAGGCGGCGGCTGCAGATAATGACCATCATGCAGGGCGGCCAGCAGGACGGAGACGCTGACGGCGAAAAGACGGGCAAGAGCCAGTCCAAGGCGTCCTTCAAGCGCGACCTTGACGAGACGTCGCTGTCGCTCTCACTGTATGCCCTCGCCAGCGCTCACCTGTCCCCCTCTCACCCCATCTGGCACGACCTCGCATGGCAGCTCACAAGGGATGCACTAGACCGTCAGCATTCGCCCGGCTGGAGTGGCAGCTTCAAGCTGGCGTCGTTCTCGGAGCATCTGCTGTGGGTGATGCTGTGGTCCTACAGCCAGCTCAATCTGTTGCAGGTGTACCCTCACCTCTTTGGGCTGTTCCGGAACGAGCTCATTCGCCGGTGCAGGGTGCTCAAGCTGCAGCGAGACAGCGATCCGACCACAAACGCATCCCCTGCATGGTGAGAACCGGAAGCAAACGGAGACACCGCACACTAATACTCATCGGACGATATATGGGGTTGTGTGTGGCAGGTGGTCGAAGCATCGTGACCGCACCTCCTTCCCTGTCGCCCCCATTGCCCCCTCTGACTCACGCCGACACCTCGTCCACGCCCTCGAGCAAAGATTTGGTACCCCGTATCCTTTGTACGAGGACGACGGCATCCTGGTTTTGTTCAAGCCAGCTGGGTGGACTGTGGACTTCGATGAAGTGACACGACAGGCCAGGGGGACCGACACTGGCAAGAAAGACGACAGCAAGAAAGCGGAGCCGAAGCGACACATGCAGCAGCAACACAGAGGGAGGAGGAGAGACGACAATAGCGAGGATATGGCGACGCTCAGAGCATCTCTTGGCCTGTCACCGTCGGCTGGTGGCGGTTTGAATGTCGACCGAGGCGCGGCGATGGTGAGACTCTACTCGACAACATGTGGGAGTCCCGACAGTGAGGGAGAGGGGGCGGGGGCTGACGAGGCCTCAGGGTTTCAGAAGAGTCTGAGCCGCAATGCGCACGTCAGTCTGTGGCTCAACGAGCACTACCCCACACACGAGGCCACATGCGACCCCAACATCTTCCACGGTGTGTGAGAGAGACCATACGCACTTTTAGGGAGAGAAATGAATATGTGCATCCGTTCCGTGGGCATCTATCTGTGTGTGCGTCTGTCTGTATCTATCAATGAATCAGGTATGTGTCACCGTCTGGATCGGTTCACCAGCGGCCCCCTGCTGGTCGGCAAGACCTACGACGCCTACATCCACATGAGGCTGCAGTTCGACGCCAAGCTCGTGGAGAAGCACTACACTGCACTCGTGCACGGACACGTCCCGCCGCCGTCAAAGGACGCTACCCATCACGTTTGCGACAAACGCATCCGCACGGTGTGTAGGTACCCGACCCGTGGCAGGCAGGCAGTATACACTCACGCAGCCCCACGAGCACATGTATGTGATGTGTGTGCCTGCGCTTGGTGTGTGTCTGGTCTGTGTCGGCCGATCCAGGTGAAGCTCAGCAATGGGAAGCTGAGTTTCCTGGACGAGAAGGGCCTGCCGGCCACCACACACTTCACACCATGGCGCTACTTCATCTCACGCTACCGCAAGAAGAGAAGGCCAACAGCAACGACGACAGCGGATGGGGCAGCCAATTACCAGGAGGAGCAGTGGTCGTCGTCTGCCTTCACGCTGTGTGATGTGGAGATCCTCAGTGGCCGCACACACCAAATACGGGTCCATCTGGCGTCACGCGGCTTCCCCCTGGCTGGAGACTTCAAGTACCTTCGCTACTTCAACTACCTCAAACACCTGGCAAACAACAAGGGGGGATACCAACGGCAGCAGGGCGGTGGGGCCGAGGGCGGCAATGACGACAACACAGATGGCTGCCTGGTTAGGCGGGACGGCATATCCTACGCTTACGACCCGCTGTTGAGGACTACTGACGGTGGCATGGCCGCCCCCCATGGCGACTCGTCCTATGCGCACCCCTCATACTTCACCGACACCAGCACACACGGCAAGGAGACCAAACAACGGCACAGCAGGGGGGAAGCTGAGGAGGGTCAGGGGCCGGGGGGAGGCGAACCCGCAGAGGGAGAGGCAGCTCGTGATGTGCCGTCGATTCCGAGGGTGGCGCTGCACTTCTCCAAGGTGGCCTTCTACGACACACATGGCAAGAAGGTGAGTGAACACGGCCGTCTGCTCGTGGGCTGGCGAGACATTCTTGGCGCGCTTTTGTCTCTTAATGTGTGAATCAATCAGGTGAGTGTGACGTGTCCGCTGGCCGACGACCTGGAGTCGTTCATATCGGCGATAGATGAGGTGACTGACACGACGCGTGCCTCCTGTGATGCGATGTGAGTGGAGGGAGGGATGTGACGGACAGGACGGCTCGCGCGAAAGCGAGACCGTGTGTGTATGCATGGCGTGGGGGAGGGGGGAGATGAGATGCCCTCCTTGTTTGTGTGACAGACAGACGTTGTCGATTGCACAGATAGAGTGAGTGCTGGACACACACGCACATTACATGCAGACGCACAGACATACATACATACACGAATTGTGTGCTTAAATCCAAACAGACAGACGTTCATTCAGTTGATGCTGCGTGCCGCCAGCCCATCTATCCATCCATCCTTCCACCCCACCAGGGCTACACCACGCCGCCCCCGTCACATCTGCGCCAGCAAGTCAGTCGAGTCAGCTTGCTCTCGGTCGGCCTGTCTGTCTGCCTGTCTGTACTGTCTACCGGTCTTACATACACACAAACGCCCACAGGGGTTGAGAGGGAAAAGCAGGCAGCCAGCAATCTTGACCGTTCGTTCGATCACGCAAGCCCTTCATCCATCCATCCATCGCCGTTTGTCCATCGGTCCACGAGACAGACACATGACATGGGGCAAAACCAACCAGCCCACCCGGTGAGTGTACGTGTCGTATTGCATCTAAGTAATAGATATGGTCCACAAAGGCAGGCAGGCAGGCAACGGGGCTCGCCGTGGTGGTGGTGGGCATGGCGCGAGGCAGGCGGATAGACAGGCAGGCATGCAAGGGACAGCAGGGGGCAGGCGGGCAAGCGGGAAATGGGCCCTGGCCCGGCCGTCAGAAAGCAAGGGTTCACGAGACAGACACATGACATGGGGCAAAACCAACCAGCCCACCCGGTGAGTGTACGTGTCGTATTGCATCTAAGTAATAGATATGGTCCACAAAGGCAGGCAGGCAGGCAACGGGGCTCGCCGTGGTGGTGGTGGGCATGGCGCGAGGCAGGCGGATAGACAGGCAGGCATGCAAGGGACAGCAGGGGGCAGGCGGGCAAGCGGGAAATGGGCCCTGGCCCGGCCGTCAGAAAGCAAGGGTTGAGTGAGTATGACGGCAGTATACGTACAGGTGAGTGACTGAGTGAGCGGAAGGGAGCGAGCACACAGAGCAGAGTACACACACCCTCAAAAACAAGCCTCTAGACAGACAGATAGACAGACAGACCTTCGGGCTGACTGATTGGTTGGTTCATCGATCGACCTGGCTAGCTAGCTACAGGGGTGCGCTCTCTTTCCTCCAAACGCATGCAATCCAATCGACAGACAGATGGATGCACGGCGCAATCAAAGCGCCGACTAGCGCGTGTATACGTAGGGTACACACATGGCATGGACAGACAGACAGAGATAGAGATGGAAATGGGGGACATACATACATACACACATTGGGGGGGAGGACGCCAGAGATAGACAGACAGACGGGCAGACGGGAAGGGGGACCTCTCTCACATTGGCAGACTTGACTGACCAGTGGGGTGCATATCATAGATAGATGAGACCGACGGCCTCTATCTGTCAGTCGACCAACCAGCTCTCCACCAAAGCAAACAGGCAGGCAATCAGACAGGCAACCACGGCTAGCAAACCAGCCCCACCCCATCCCATCCCGCCCATCCACCGATAGATCACTTGTTGTCTTCAATAAACTTCCTGCAAACACACACACGGCGGCAGGCAGGTGACTAACAGGCTGGCTGGCCCTTCCTCCCCTGCTATCATTCATGTCTCCAGTCAGTCCCCTCCTAACCTACCGCAGGTTCTCCTCATTGGCGCCCGAGAACTCGGTCTTCTTCTCGCCGCTCTGAAAACCACAACACACACACACAGCCACACCATACATCCTGCAATGCCGGGCTTGTCTTCTCTATGAGCCCACCTTCCAGAATTGGAATGTCTGACATGAGGCACACACATGCAAGACGACACACAGATGACAGTGCGATGAGTGAAGGAGTGGCTGGCTGCCCCTTCCCCCGGTGTACCGCGATCTCACTCACTCACCGGCATGGCTTGTATCATGAGGTCCTCCGCCAGGTCCGCAACCTCGTCCACGTCAACTGATGTCACGACACACACCACATACAGGCGGTGAGTGCAGCGTGACAGCCGTCTGTCGGTGTCAGCCCTGTGTGTTCCCTGCAGGATGGATGTCCCTCCCCCCGTCCCTACCTTTGAAGAAGAGTACGTCCATGAACTCGTCGCTCATCGCCTCCAGCTTGGGCGAGATGTACTTGCACGGACCTGTCCAAACACACACACATACATCATAGCAACCACAGACAGACAGACCAAGCAGTGATCCCGCCCCGGCATCGACTCGACACACATCCCTCCCTCCCTCTCTGCTGGTGTTGTGTTGTGTTGTGTTGGTCCTTGTCGACTTACCACACCAGGTAGCGAAGAA
This sequence comes from Vitrella brassicaformis, assembly GCA_001179505.1. Classification (NCBI taxonomy): domain Eukaryota; family Vitrellaceae; genus Vitrella; species Vitrella brassicaformis. The sequence continues at coordinate 8,804 of CDMY01000357.1, read as the reverse complement.
ATCGACTACGACCAACTTGGAGGCCTCGGCCTTCTTGACCTTCTCCTCAAAGTCTGAACCATTCACACACGCACGCCCGTCAGTTCACATGGTCTGTTGCGTCATGCTGCCCGACGAGAGGCTTCATTTCTCACTCTGTGGGTGTCCCCTCTCCTCACCTTCCTTGGTAGCGATTGGTGTGACGCGGGGCATCCTGGGCTGCTGCTGCTATCAAAACACAGAGCTGCGGTATTACCAACGACGAAACGCAACTCGGCCGTGAGATCAAAGGACGCGGTGTCGTACCAAAGACGAAACCACTCGACTTGCGCAAGAAAACAAAAACTCCTGCGCCCTCTTCTTCAAGCTCGCGAAAGGAAGCTGGGAGAGGAAAGAAGGCCTGGCAGGCAGTGTGATGAGATGATCAAGTTCATCTTGCTGGTCAACAAGCAGGGCCAGACGCGCCTGTCGCAGTATTACGACTACCTGTCCATCCCGGAAAGGGTGGCACTCGAAGGCGAACTCATCAGAAAATGTCTCTCCAGAACCGAACTGCAGGTGCACACGTGTGCATGGCATGGACAGCCACGAAAACCGCACAAGATCAATAATGCCATGTCATCCTACGTCTGTCTGTGTGCAGTGTTCGTTTATGGAGTACCGCCAGTACAAGGTCATCTACCGGCGCTACGCATCGCTCTACTTCATCGTCGGGGTCGATAGCGAAGGAGAGGTCAGGCAATCAGGGGGAGGGGCGGCACGTGCGGGACACCCAATGAATGGCACTGTGTGTGTGTGTGTGTGTGTGATATGTGCAGAACGAGCTGTCCATTCTGGAGTTCATCCACACACTCGTGGAGACCCTCGACAAGTACTTTGAGAATGTGGTCAGTCAGTGCGGGAGGGAGTCGACCAGAGAGACAGCAAACAGACAAAAGACGATAGATAGCTACGGGTTCACTCTCACCATGTCTGTCGTGTGTGTGTGTCTGTCGTGTGTGTGTACTACGTCGCGTCGCATGCCCTGTTTGCCTGTCTGCCTTTATGGATCCGATCCCCGCAGTGCGAACTGGACGTAAGTGGGTCGTGAGAGCACTGCATGGGGGGGGTGGGACGGACAGACAGACAGACATTTATGCCCTTGTGGGTGTCATGTGTGCCTCCCTCCCGACTGACAGATAATGTTCAACCTTGAGAAGGCGCACTTCATTTTGGACGAGATGGTGGTCAACGGGTGCATCCTGGAGACCAACAAGACCAACATACTCGGCAGCATCTACCTCATGGAAAAGGCTTCACAGTGACAGACAGACAGACGATGCAGTCGTTCCTTCCTTCAACGACTGACTGGGTGTGCAGACAGACACGTACCAGCCGCCCTTGCTGGATGTATGTGTGTATGTGTGTGTATAGTGGGTGAGTGAGTCTCGTCGCGTGTTGGACATTTATCTGTCAGTCGGGCTGTCAAGTCAGTCATCCATTCATTTACAAATAATGGTAGGTAGCAAAGGGTCGACAGTCAGTCTTGACGGACGGACTCATGGCATTTGCCATCCACACGCACACACACACTCACACAGCCAGCCAGACAGACAGACAGACCAATCGCCCCTTCCGTCCGTCCGTCCGTCATAAGAAGTCCTCTTCGGCCGCCTTGCATTCCTCTATCGTCCCACCTCCCTTCAGCTACTCAGCCCACACACGTCAGTCACATCACACACACGCACACACCGGCACAGCACGGATAACAGAGCGAGAGAGAGTATATTGTTTGTTATCGGGCGAGTGGAGTGGAGTGTCGCTCACCTCGTTGGTTTCTGTCTGGTCGGTGCTGGCAAACAGCGAGTCGTAGGACTTGAGCTGACGGTTCGGTTATTGGCCACCATGCCATGCCATGCACACCATGACCCGACCCCGTTTGTGTATGCCGCCATCCTTCCTTCCCGTATGTGTGCGTGTAGTGTATGCTATGTGTGTGTGCCTTACTTACCTTTCTCTCCTCCTCTTTCCTCTTTTGTTCCTCCTTCTGTTCCTGCTTCTGCTCCCGCAGCACCTTCTTCTTCTGATGCCGCTCCTCCACATCACGCGCCTCCTTCTCCTCTGGGGGATACACACACACAACAGGACAGCCACACAGACGGTATCTCAAGGGGTCGGGTCATGCAGGCCAGCTCCTTCTCTCACTTGCGAAGTCAGGGAAGCTCTCCTTCTTGGTCTGTCGAAACACACATGGGAGAGGAGGGAGAGGGGAACCGAACCGCACATATGAATGTGATGTGGCGTAGGCTGTGTGTAATGCAGTGCAGTGCAGTGCCTGCCTTGTGTGCGTCAGCCACTGACCTTCTCTATCCTCTTGAGTATGTCTTTGTCCCTCTTGACGTCCTTCTTCTTGAACACAAGCTTCATGTCCTGGAAACCTACCGTACCCGTGTCCTGTGTGAACACCACACACACACACAACGTACGTGGCAGGCAACCACACAGATGAGTATTGGCTGACCATAGTGTTTTGGTCTTTCCGCAAGTTGCCCCAGGGCGTGTACACGATGTCAACAGACGACTGCTTCGACCCTGACAGACAGACAGGCAGACAGCCAGGCATGCACGACAGCAACAGGATGGTGGAATGAATGGATGGACGGATTGATGGGATGGATGTTTGTCTTGTCTCGTCCATCCACTAACCTTCAATGGAGTTGGCCTTCGTCAGCTGACACCTGCCATGCCATCACAGCCATGCACAGCCAGCACAGAATGATCGAGCAGGCGCCTCGCCTCACCAACCCACTCAGGGCTGCCTCAACTGAGCGCCTCTGCACATACATACAGACATACATGTCAGAGAGGACGTCGGGCGGTATGGCCTCGATGCTGAAGGATGGGTCGTCCCACGGCCGGGGAGGCCGCAGGTACACATGGGCAGAGGACAAGTTGTCAACATGAAACCAGATGTCCTCTGCATACACCACACACACACACACACACACACACAGACAGCCAAGCATGGCATGGCAGTAAGGGAAGGGTTAGATGGGTGCATTTGTATGCCATTCATCCCATCCACGGTCGGTATTTGTTTGTATTGCTAGCCTGGGAATCCGTATTCGATGAGGTTTTCATTCTCAAACTTGTCCCGTCCCATGTACACCACAAACCGGGGATCTGAGTGAGTGCATCCATTCACACACGCAGCCAGGCAGCAACCACACACAAAGGGGAAGGCGACAGTGCATCGGTTTTTGTCGTGTTTATGTCTGAGTGCGTCGCAGTGACCGCTGCATTCGAAGAAGAAAACCATTTTCCGTAAGATCTACGTGCCTTCGTGTCCCTCGCCTGCTTTGTTTCTATCGTCGTGCACTTTTCTCTCCTCTGCCGATCACTACTCAGCTCGCAAAATTCGAGAAGGTTCGCGAGGTGCAAAGTGCGCAACCTCCCCTGCCACGATGTCGGACTCGCGAGACCTGGGCACCAACATCACGTCGTGGTTCATCAACTGCCCGCTGCTCACCAGGTTAGCACAAGCTCCGCTGCATATTGGCGCTGAATGGATGGATGCCGCCCCTCTCTGCCGTGTCCGTGTGATGCTCAGGGCCCTCCTGGTGACGTTGCCGATCCTCTTCATCGCTACGGTGTGCGGAGCGGAGCTGCCCTTCGCCTGCATACCTGCTGCCGTCATTCATGGCGGCGTCCAGAGGCTCGTTCTCGCGCATCTGATGCACTTCAACATCATCGTAAGCAGAGCACCATGACGAGCCCAACCATCGGGGCCGCACCATCTGTCGTTCATGCCGTATGTGTGTGTGTGTCTGTGTGTGTGGCGTGGGTGTGTGCAGGAGTTGCTGCTGATGATGCTGCTGGGCGGTGTCTTTCTGGCGCAGATCGAGAGCAACACGGGGACGGTGGAGACCACAATGCGGTTCTTCATCCTGTCCGTGGCCATCAACATCTGTATCGTGCTGAGCGTGCTGCTCGTGTGGGCACTTATCCCCTCCTGGGGCATGATCCTGCTCGTCAGACCCTACTCGGGCCTATTCGTAAGCACACAGCCCCGCTCCCTCCCACATCTGGTGTCTTGACTGGTGGGGGTGCTGTGCTGTGTGGTGGTTTGTGCCGTTAGTCGATATTGATCTGCCTGCTCCACGCCGATTGCCTTAAGACCCCTGACGTACCCCGGCTCGTATTCCCTCTCCCATTCACCGTCCCCGCCTGGTACGCACAAGTGGCTGGCCCCATCTGCAGAATGAGGAATTCGATCTGTTCGCGTCGCCTGTCTGTCTGTGGTGCATGGCATGTGTGGTCAGTTGGTTTGCGCCCTTGTTGGTGGCCATATTTTCTCTCTTGTCTGTTAGTATCGATTGGGCTGGCCTGGCCGGACTCATCGTGGCCGTACTCACACACTACGGGTACCGTACGGCCGCACACGCCTACCAGCGCACACAGAAGGAAGGCTCCCACAGTGTCGGTCATGTCATGGAGTCAATCGTTGTGTATACCTGCAGGCCTCTGAAGTATCTGCTGCCGTCCGCTGTGGTCGTGCAGCGCATCGAGAACGCCATGCCCTTCGTCAAGGAGGTCCCCGGCTTTGTGACGTCGAGTCGTGCGCTGGGCTACACCACCATCGGGCGGCAGGACACCAGCTCCACAGACACGTCTCAGAGAGGTTCGTTCTATCAGCCCAATGCCAGGTCCAGCGTGCCGGCAGGCTTCAAGGTGAGCGAATGAAATGGACCCGGCAGCAACACAACTTTAGTGGATTCATCTGCGAGCGACGCATGAATTCATGCGACCGACCATCTGTGTGTGTGTGTGTGTGTGTCGTGTGCAGGTGTTCAGTGGGCATGGCCACAAGTTGGGTTCGACTGATGACCTGGACGCTCCGGACAGAGGTATGTATGTGGGGCTGCTGGTCAGCTGCTCGTGCCAATGCCAACACCTCTCTCTCGTCTGTGTGTGTGTTGGTGGTTGGCAGGTGGGGCAGACATCGAGGCGGGCACCCAAGGCAACTCCCCGGCGGTGCTGTCGGCAGGCGGCGCTAACGGTCCCAACCTGAATGGCTACACCGGCAACCGAGCCGCCGAGGGATAAGCTAGCTTAGCTTGACGAGGGGGAGGGAGGAGTCGACACGTCACACTCTGCATGTACAGACAGACAGTTAGCTGAGAAGGTGAGGGGGCAAATCCATGACAGACGGTGAATGAGACCCTCACATGTGCAGACTCATCCATGCGTGCTATTGTGCCACTGTTTTTCGTTGCTCCCGGCTCGTCTGCTGATACGCCGCTATGAGTCCCTCGGACGGCTCGAGGAAGAGTTCGTGGTCTTGTGTGGTGATGTTGTTGAGGAGGTTGATAGTGATGCCGTCGGGAAGGATGGCACTGGTGTTGAGGCGATGGTTGGCGACGCTGCAATGTCTGACCGCCCAGCGAGAGAAGTCCTGAAAGACGCCACATGAGTCTGCAGTTGCTTCATCTGCCGTGCTGACATGATGTACCTTGCGGCAGACGTAAGATGCGATGCGCTTCACCTCGTGCAAAGGGGCGCCCGCACCTGCACGGCCAGGAACACACCGGCCAAACGCAAATCCGAGAAATGATGGATGGATGGATGGATGGGCGACATCTCATGCAGGCCACGGCAATATATGAGAGCTCTGGGGATAAGCTAGCTTAGCTTGGGCACGTCAGTCGCATTCTGCATGTCCAGACAGACAGACGGACAGACGCTTAGCTGAGAAGGTGAGGCGGCAAATCCGAGAAGGGGAGAGGGGAGGGGAAGGCATGCGCGAGTTAGAGCTTTAGATTGGCCTCCCCGCTTTTTCCCGCATCCTGGCCAAAGATCTGTTTACCCGTCCATTTCCGCCCCCTTCCGCATTAGTTCTCATTTTCCCTCCCTTCTCGCTCGACAATGCATTCCCTCTGCATTCTTTTCCTCCTCACCGCCATCCCCACCACCCTCACCCTCACCCTCCGCAAGGCCGATGCCGAGTTGAGCCCATCCACCGAATCCATCACACCATTCTCCTCATTCCTCCGAGATCTCTTCCATACTGAGGACCGCCGTGACGCCCTCGACCTTACCGACACGAATGCCGCCGCCAACACCACCTCCACGGGCAGGTTCTTTCTGCAACGGCGCCAACAAAGGCTGCGACGAAGGTAGGGACAGCCGGGGAGGGAGATCTTACTGTTTTCATGGGTGTTGGTGCCCTCTTCTGTGTGTGTGGCTGCCTGCAGTCGGCCGCGGCATGCAGGTGGATTACAGCAGCGTCAAGCGCAAGCCGTACGCCACGGGTCAGAGGTGGGGGTCCATGACCCTCACCTATCACCACCTCGTGGGCAAGAAGCTCATATCCGACTGGTGGAACGACGTCGTATGCACAGCCGAAGGGTAACCTGCCACATCACACCACACTACACTACACACCCCTCACACAGATCTACGTGCGGCAGATCTATGTGTCCATCCATCCATCCATCCATGTGTGGGGTGTGTGGTTTCCCTCTCCTGTCTGTGTGTGTGTGTGCAGCCGTCAGGCCCTCGCTCCCCTGGCCGAGGCGATTGGCGAGCATGCCACACAATACAACAGTACGGACGGACGGACGTGATACTTACCGTTCTGTGGGTCTGTCACTGATCTCTGTTTGTCTGTCTGTGTTGGTATGTTTACTGTTCGTGTGCGTCGGTGCCTCCACACCCATACAGACAAGAACAAGCATGCCTCCAAGACCGACGCTGACGCCTGGCGAGAGTGGGCCCAGAACACCGATACCAAGATGAAATCCTTCTACAAGTTTCAGCAGAGTAAGCAAACTAGACAGCATCGGAGGGAGGGAAACACACATTCACACACACCCCGGGGCAGAATGTTGGCTGGCCCCGTTTATGGAGCCCTGTGTGCGTGTTTGTGTGGTCATGCAGTCGTGACGTGGATGCCCGGTGACCTCGTGCGTGGCCCTCCCCCCGGCGAGCGCAAATCCGACCCAGGTAGGCAAAACGATTTCGCCGTCGTACACCCAGGATGGTCTACATTTGGCCTGTCGTTTGGCCTGTCGCACACATCGTTTTGGCAGGCTCCGAATTCGACCACGTAGGCACACAGGGCGAAGGGGTGCACTCAGCGGCAAAGCGCCAAGACGTTCATTGTTGGTTCTCTCCCCCTCTCTCTCTGTGTGTCTGTGTGCGTGACGTGCGTCATGTCTCATGTCTTCAGGAGGTGGCGTGGTATCGTGGGTGTCTGTCCGACGGGAAGGCAGTGGCAACCTATCTCACAGCTGCAGCACACGTGAGTCCATCCATCCATCCATCCATCCATCAGTCGCGGTGTGTGTGGTGTCGCAATGACTGACTGACTGCACCCCTATGTGTCGCCTGTGTGTGTATCCATTTAGGCTATTCGCGGTTATTGCGACGGCGACGCGACCATCGTCCGAGCGCAGGAAGGTGCGAACAACATGGCCAAGGTCGCCACCATACAAGGCGATGCCGCACCATTCAGACCCAAAGAATGGGGCAAAGGCACACGAAGTACGGACACAATCCAACACACAGAGGCACAGACACACCGACACACAGACAGACAGACAGACAGAGAGCCCCCTCCCCTTGTTTGCGCCTCTCTGTCCTTACTGCATTCTGCTGTTCGTGCGTGTGTGTGTGTCGATGCAGGCCGCGGTCGCGGCAAGACGGTGTGGATTGCCCAGGGCGCCTCAGTGGGCAAAGTCCTGTACGAGAAGAACCCCAAGGCCTACTGCGAGCACTACGGCGGTCAGTTCGACACCCAGCCCTACTACGTCGACAGCAGCCCGCCCTTTGAGGGCCAGCCCCATCCTGCCCGACCTGCCGAGCCAGAAGAGGAGGAGGGGCCGGACACTGAGGAGGAGGAAGAAGACAAGACGGAAGAAAATGAGCCTGAGCCTGAGCCCGTCACCCCCCGCGAGGACACAGACCGCTTCATCGTCGGCGTAAGAGACCGCCGGTGCACACAGGAAGAAAACTGCTGCAACTCGGTGAGCGAGAAAACGACACACAACACAAAGAGACAGGCCGAAAACACACGGGTAAATGGATTCTCGAATGGTGCCTGCCGTTGTGGTTGGTCATCTCTCTGATGCACGTATGCAGGGTGCCGGTTGCTGGTGTCTGCCCAAGGGCGCCCCGTGCCAGCGCTGCCGCAGCTCCAAGTGCGGGGGCTGGTGAGCCAAGGCACAACACCGACGACGGACGGGACCACTTGAGTGAACAGACAGACAGACAGACAAGAAGTGTCAACTGAGTTGGGGGCAGTCGCTTTGCTTTTGGGGATATAAACACAACACAGGGGGCCGAACCGATATCATATCGATGCATCGACAGACACAGATCTGATCCGCATTCTTACCGAATTCAATTTGATCATCACCACATAATATGTTATATGGAATCAACCACGGCATGCACTGCACACTAACACTTTCATTAGTTTGCGACCAAAAAGCAACGCCCAAGTAAGTCGGTACCATACCATTGCACATCCCATCCAGTGGCACCGTTGATTCATAGGCATGAATGCTGTCATATACCTTGTCCCGACTTCCTTAACAATTCGTATACATACGAACGTACATACACACAGCCGAGTCCCACCCCTCCACACAGCAGTCAACAGTAGGCAGGCAGGCGAAGATGATGAGCCGCTGGGCATTGTTGCTCCTCCTTTGCTGCCTCACTGCCGCCTCATGCGTCGACGTCAACCGAAGCAACAAGAAGAAGGCACTCGCACGGGTAACAACAACAGACGAACAAAAGGCAGAGACACAAACACGAGATGGATGGATCACGCGCTGCTT
>CDMY01000356.1:369678-470538 GCA_001179505.1 Vitrella brassicaformis | reverse complement strand
GGGGAGGGAGGGGAGGGTTTTCAGGACTGGGGTGTGCTGATGGGGCGGGGATTGATCCCTCTTCCCTTTGAGCCTGTTTGACTCTGCGTGCTGATGGGACTGTATTTGTATGAGTATCACGGACACACAGACGAGTGTTACGGTTAATGACAGTTTCCCCCCCTGTGTGGTGTGGTGTGGTGTAGGCACGTTGAGGCCAAGAAGCTGCGTGACTCGAGTGTGCTGCTCGACGCCGTGCTCATCGGCGGAAGCGACAATAAAAAGGTGAGTGAGAGTCACAAGTCTACGCACCGCACGGATTGTGCCATGCTATGCTGCTCTGCTGTTGTGTTTGTTCAGTTGCGTTGTCTGGCCAAGAGTACTGGCGGTTACTGCTTCAAGCCTGAGTCAATCAAGAATGCACTCAAACTGTGCGAACTGGAAGTCATGCTCACAGGTACATAGCATAGCTTACACAGCTTACTCACACCACAACATGACACAGCCCCCAATCACTCACTCAGTCACTTTGTCTGTCTCCAACCGCCCCTTCCCTCCGTCAGCCTCTGAGCGTCCCGCCACCTCCCTGCCGCCCCTTTCAGCCCTCATGCGTCTCGCCGAGCAGGTGTTTGGCAGCAACCAGAATTTCCCTCTCGACCTCTGCACCGAAGACAGCGTCCCAGCTCGCCGGTCCATCCCCCAGCTCGCCCAGCCCGTCAAGACTCTCGAGCAAGCACTCGAGGCAAGCACCAAGAGAGCCGAGGACGATTCAGCAGCAGCGGCCAACGAAGGCCGGTCGGGTGCAGCCCGTCTGACGCCGAGAGGTGACCGTGGGGCCGGCGGTAGTGGGGGGCGGGGCAGGGGTGTGAGTGTGGGGAACGGTGCTGCGGTGCGGCCAGGGCGTGACGAGAATCAGGGGCGTGTGCGTCGGTTGCTGCGTGAGATGCGGGGTCTGCTGCAGAGCCCCCACCCTGCTGTCGGTGTGTACCCATCGCAACACGACATGGGGTTCTGGCGGGTCGTCATGGTGCGCAACTGAAGCAAGGCTGGCTGCAGATGAAGGAAACAAGCTGCAGATCGGTCGGTGTGTCGATGTGTGTATGTGTGTGTGGCTGCAGGAAGGCCCCGAGAGCACGCCCTACTCAGGCGGCACCTGGCTGCTCTACATCTTGTAAGCAGCATTAATGATGCCATAGACGCGCTGGGCTGCACTGCACTGGGTGGTGTGCTGTGTTTCTTGTAGGTTTCCCGATGAATACCCCGCCAAGCCGCCCGAGATTCGTTTTGAGACGCCCATCAAGCACGCCAATGTCAACAGCTACGGCAAGATTTGCCATCCAGTGCTCGGCCGATCGTGTAAGGAAGGGAGGGATGCGCAGCGCCGAGATGACTGACGATACGATGCACCTCACCTCCTGTGGCTCATTTGATCGTACGCGGGCGCGCGTGTGTGTTTGTGTGATACAGACACGACCGACAGCACGGTCCGCAGCATCCTCGAACACATCTATGGCCTACTTCTCAACCCAGGCAAGAATTCAAAACCAGCCACCAGACACACGCTCTTTCTGGGTTGGGTGTGTGGCGCATCCATCATGTTGTGAGCCGTGTGTCGTGTGCGTGGCCCGGCAGACTACGTTGACCCGGTCGACTCATCCCTGGCGCTGGCCTTCTTCCAAGGAGAAGGAGACTATGAGGTGCGGCCGTCACACAAAGACATACAGACCAGACAGACCCCTTTCATCAGTCGACCGACGTGTGTGTGTGCGGCTTCTACCTGCCTCTTTGTTTGAATCACTTGGCTGACTCGGTCAGGCCAAGGTGGTGGACCACGTGCAGCGCTACGCACAGACGACACGAGCGGAGTGGAAGGACAAACTCACAAACGAAGGTCAGCCAGTCAGGGAGCCACTGAGCCACACGCCAGCCCACACGAGTGTGTCTGTCTCCTCTCGTCTGCCGTGGTGACCACAGGTGGCGGTGCGTCATCCTCAGCTGCCGACGGAGGTGCGGCTGCTGGTGGAGGTGGTGGTGGGTGTGCCGGTGGCCCGGGGGGCCGTGGTGGGGGCCGTGGTGGGGGCCGTGGTGGGGGCCGCCGAAGGCCCGTGCTCAGACCATAAAGAATCATGCACACACCCATACAGACAGACAGACAGACAGACAGACAGACAGAAGACCAATCAATTCCTACATACATTCATTTATTGATTCAGTCAGACAGATGTACACACCCGACCCGCACAGTCAGTGGGTCAGGTGGCCATGGATGGACCGGGTCGTTTTTCGTGCGGATGGGATGTTGCCCGTGTGTGTGATGGGTGGGTGGGTGAGTGGGTGCACACGTGTGTGTGTGTCTTTGGTGCGTGGCCCAGGTTGCTGGGTTGGTTGAGATACTATATGCTGACTGATGCGGCAAGAGAGGTCGATAGACAGGCTGACACCGAACACAACATGCGTCACACATGGTCTGTGTCTCGCCCAACTCACAGACAGACAGACAGACAGACGACGACAAATGTACAGACAGACGACGACAAATGTCCTTTTGCCGTCGGCCTGTCATGGCTGCTTGGTTGTGTTGCTAGTGTGTGCGGTGTGCCGACAACACGCACACCAGCAGTATCGCCAAGCAGCTCAGACAGACCGACGGCAAATTGTCAGACCAGAGAAGTCACACCCAAAGCAAGCAGACGGAAAGGTGTCAGATGCTGACTGAGCTGTCTGTCTGTCTGTCTGGCTGCATGGCATGGCATGCAGTGGATGCATCGTCTGTACATACGGAGCACTTTTTCGAGCCGATGGGTGGGTGCGTGGGTATAATATGGGTGGGTGCAGGCAGGGGAGGGGGCGGGACAAAACGACAGACAGATAGATAGATAGATACACACAATGAATGAATGAATGAATGAATGAATGACAGTGTATGTCATGTCTGCCACCATCTCATCATCAGTGAACCAACACGACAAAGAATACCAAGCTCGACTCGACCCGTGAGACCTCAACTCAACAAGGTGGGTGAGGTGTCAAAAAGCATGCAGCCCTCCCGCGCCGCGAAAACATGGCGGACGCAATCTCTCTCATGCACCGCACCCTCATATAGTCATGTCAGGACCTCTCGCTCTCAATCCCGCTGCTGAGTGCGAACACCGACAGGAGGTTCATGAAGCTTCCGAATGACCCCCGCGACCAGAGCTTGAGCACCAGCCATGCGACGAGTGCGAAGACTAGTGCCATGAAGATGCGTGTCCTGATGTCCCGCAGCCTCCTGTGTCGCTGACGCTGCCGCTTGTCGTAGGCCTCGAGGTACTCGTCAAACGCACCTGTGTCGTGTCCACCAGCCACACACCAGCACACACAAATGGTGTGGTGGAGGGAGGGAGGGAGGGAGGGAGGGATGGTTCCTTCGTCGATCTCTCTGTCTGTGCTGACTGACTTACCGAGAGGTTTTGCCCGCTCCGCTCTCGGCAGCATCCACTTGAGCACCATATCGTGCATCTCTGCACACACACGACACGCGACGCGACACACAACGCTCCCATGCACCCCTTCTGGCTGGCTGTTCGCTGGCTTGGGTGTATGTGTCTGTCTGACCGTCCCTGTTGATGTCCGAGTGTAGCTCGTGCATGGCCCCCTTGAACAGGTGCAGCGTCTTGTCCTCACTGGCACAGGTCTTGTAGAAGCCGCAGGAGGCCCCTGGGTCAGTGAGCTGGTCCTCCTCGCCATGGAAGACAAAGCAGGGGTAGTGGAACCGGTGGCAGCCGCTCGGGTAGACACTGTAGGGCTCCCACACCTGCACACACAGCCAGCACACCACACACGGTCAACACAGACTGGCTGCACGGTGTGTGTGTGGTGTGGCCGGTGACCATGGAGCATGCAAGCTTCATGCTCATGAGGGGCAGACAGAAACGGTCGTTCAAGATCTTCATGACTGGTGCGTAGACAGACATACACAGCCAACAGCCAACCAGCCGCACACGAATGCAACAAGTATCTCGTCTCTCTCTCTCTCTCCCTCCATGTGTGTGTGTGTGTGTGTGTGTGTGTTTACCTTCCTCTGTGTCCCTGGTGAGCCCCAAGGGGTCCACATCAGCCATCACAAACAACTCCTGAAACCCATTCACACACACATTCACCACCGGTATGCATCCAATCCACCCATCCATCCCCCATCGGTCGGCAGCGGGCTGGGCTGCATTTCTGTATCAGTAAGTATACCGGGACGAATGATCCAAACCAGACGAGCATCCTCTTGAAGTATCCCTTCTGCCGGTGGGGGTGCAGCCGGAACAACGCAGACGAGAATATCACACCCGCCAAATGGAGATTCGGATGCTGACCACACACGCACACACACACACACACACACACATCGACACACATCGACACACATCGACACACATCGACACACATCGACACACATCGACACACGTGGACGGATTGATGTAGGCAGCTGCGTCCACTGACTTACATCGATGCAGAATCGCAAGACAGTGAGGCCTCCCATACTGTGGCCCATGATAAAACACGGCAGCGCCGGATCCACCTGACACACATAATAGATACACAGACACTCACACACATCCATGACAGCGTGTCAGTCCGTCCGCTGCTCACGCACCCACCCACCTGTTGGAGGCAGGTTTCGATGTCCCTAGCAAATTCCCGTATGGTGCCCTGGTTGCGCACCCCGCCGCTCATGCCGCAACCCCTGAAGTCCACCAGGTGCACCTGCACGCCCCGCTGGCTGAAATACACAGCCATGTCCACGTATCGACCCGAATGCTCAGCGAAGCCTGCCAACAGCCACACGACACACACGACAAGACAATGTGTATGTGTGAATGTGTTTGGATGCCATGTGCATGCTGGCAGGCGCTTTGCGCACCGTGAAATACGCAAAGGGACGCAACCGTCGCTACGTCCTGGGGCGGGTCAAAGCGCCTGAGCCATCCATCCATCACTTTATCATATGGATGGACACGCACCTGCCGGCATACCTACCTACCTGTAGAGGAGGTATCTGGCCGACTGCACCCTTGGATTGAGGTAGATCTCCACACTGGCCGCCTCGACGCGCTTCGCATGAGGCTTGAGTGTCGGCTGATCCATCAGACGCACATGCGACGACTGGCTGGCAGTGCTCGTCATCCGATGCGGAGGCGTCCTGGGCGCACCCATCGCAGTATGTGTGCTGCTCAGGGTGCTCTCGCGATGCAGCGGATGCCTTCTTGCAGGAGTTGCAGGCGGCTGCTGCTCCTGCTGCTCTTCGTGCTGTTGTCCCGGTATGGGCCATCCAGATCCGCAGATCCGGCAGTGAGTACCTTTCGACTCATCAACTGGACGCTCGAGCGACGTCATCTTGCGAAGATAGCTGCGGCCGCTCTTCCCCTTCCCCCCTCCCGCTGCCTGGCTGAGCTCGCAGAAGAGCGGATCGCTTCAGTGTTTGAAGCCTTGGAGGCTTGATCTGCCTTGAGAGCACATTCATCGTGGAACAAGCGGCAACGGAGATCTCCCGCGACTGCATCCATTCACCACGACGTCGGCGCTCCCCCGATGTACATTGCGCCGGCGGTAGATGTGGACTCCGGCGATGGATGCACAGCAGAAGGCGTAGAGGGCACAGCAGGCAGCCTGAGTGGTGGCGTGAGGCAGATCAAAAATGCCGACGGGATTCTCTTCATCGACGCAGATTCACGTGTGGACAAGATCTGGGCTGGGGATTGGCAAGGACGGCCCGAGTGACGACCTTCTTAACTGCCATCAGTGGGTCAGGAATACCGAGCCGCCGGCCAGCAGACTTTAGCAGCAGCAGCAAGCGTCCGTAGCCTCTGTGACCTGTGAGCCCCTGTGGCGTCACCCCTCAGCGGGTGGAGGTCCTCCAGGTCAGTCAACTAGGTATCAACCAGAGGGCACACAAGTCAGCAGCAGAGAGGCTCACAGAACGGACGGCCACACAGGCAGCCAGGAGCAGCCAGAAGGTCGTCGGATGAGCTGTCACCTCTCTCTGGGTGCCTGTCTGTCTGTCTGTGTGCAGAGATGGGTACGTTGGTCGAAGACAGACAAGACCACCACAGGCCACCTCGAAGAGGGATGCTCGAAGAAGTAGCGACCCTCAACACGACAGATGCGACGCCACAACTGCTGTACAAGTCAGTAGCCGATGACAGGGAGTATCTCCTTGCTGCTTTGGTGCATCTGCCTGTCTGTCAGGGGCGAGCGTGACGATTGGGAGCACGAGGCCGTATCCACCCTCCTGATGCCCGCCCCTCCAAGACGGGTGTCTTTTAAGGAGTGGTAGCCCCTTACTGCATGGACTGTCATGGTCGCTGGCTCGAATCTCTGGCCAGCACCCCCAAGTGATCTATGGTGACACACTCAAGATCGCATTTGTGGCTTACTTGAGTGAGTCACCCGAGTGATGAGAAGGTGACATGCACTCGATGGAATCGAAGACCGAAAAGGAAACCAATCTATATGCGTGTGTGCGTGTATGTGCGTGTCTAAGTGTGTGTGTGCGTGTGAATGACGCACTCATTGCCGTGAGAAACCACACGCTTCATCACGCTTACAGAGATTCGACAGAATGTCACCCAGAATGGGGCGAGTCTTATGTGCACATACGTACGTCCAATTCATCAGTAGTGAAATGTCCCATACCAGACACACACACACATACACACACGAAATCACAAGGCTCTCCCAATCCCTCCCTCCCCCCCCTCTGACTGACGGCGGCGACTATATATACTCGAGCAGCCTCGCCTGCAGCTCGGCCTTTTTGCCCCCCACTAGTAACCCCGCTTCTTTGCAGCACTCCCTCAGCTCCTTTACACGCATCTTGTCTATCGTCTCTGGGGTCAGCTCCCTTAAGTAGCCTTCTCGAGGGTCCAAGAGCATATTGGGAGGGTATGTACGTCTTGCCGAGGTGCCAAGGAGAGAGAGAATCGCTGCCTGAGAGGCGACGGTCCACTCTGAGCTCGATTTCGCTTTCGTGTGCCTAGATGTTGACTCGTCGCCGATCAACGCTGAGAAGTCGACGTCAGGTGAGGGGCGAGCCATTAGCAGGCCACGCGTTTTCCTTCTCGCCGTCTTGATGTGCATGCCCCAGATCTTGTCCACATGCCGATCGACACATAAGGATGAAAAAATCGCACTGAGGGAATGCGGAGACGGCAGGCTTTACGAAGACAGCCACCGTCCCATCGCAGAGCCCCGTCGAGTCATTGCTCATATCCGCCTCGAGCAGTTCGCGGAGATAGGGAATGTCTGCCGAACCATCCGTTCTCTTGAATGTCCTGCCCTCTTCAGGAGTAACTTCAATGACGCCCCCAAAGCGGCATCCTGACAGAAGCTCTGGCGGTAAGAGGTCTCTCGCGTCGGCATTTAGGCTGTAGCTGGTTGGTTGGTTGGTTATTGTGTTTGCTGGGAAGGAGTGAGGGGAACTGTCGCGCGATATCGCTCTGCATCATCCGCATGACGACGACTGCAGCACAAACTCCTTTCCATTCGCGGCCTGAGCCCTCCGGTGCCTTAATCAGCTCTCGCAAACTCTTGCCAATGAAGACCAAACCGCGACGAAAAGCTGGATTGACGGTCTTGGGCCTACACAATTTGTCACAGGCGGCCGCAAGGTAGCAAGGGGGCCAGGTGTACAATACCGACACAGCGTCGCTCCCGTGCATTGCAGCGTCGCTCCCGTCGAATGCATCCAAGGCCTGCGACCACTCACCCAGCTTCTCCGCATACTCCTCTTGCCCACATACATTTGTCATAACGACGGCCTTCACGGTTTCGTCAGTAAGAGGCGGTAGTGCCAGCTTCTCAAAACGCTTCTTGATGCAGCCCTCGACATTGCGCTTATGGATGTTGTAGGTGTCATGCACCAGCGCAGGTGCGAGCCCGAGATAGCAGAGAGAACCTTTCGTAGCACCGCCAGGCACGCCGAGCCGTCTTGCGTCCTCGAGTGTCTTGATGATAGGCAGGCGAGGTCTAATGACATCACGATCGCTTGGACTGTGCATGAATTTCACCAGCTTGTTGCCTGTGGCAGTGATGTGGCTCGAGAACACAAGATATCGCCCCAGGGGGTCGACGAACCGCCTCTTGAGAAGATCAGCCAAGTCCTTTCCCTCTTGCTTGTCTCGAAGGTCGTCAGTAATGAGCTCTGACACGCACACACACACACACACACACAAACACAAACACAAACACACGCGCACACGCAATGCAGGCATGGATGCATGTTGCGCGTGAATGCGTGGCGCCCAGCCCGCCCACTCACTGTTCAGTTCGTCGATCAACAGCACACAGTTTTGCCTCTCCAGCCGCTCGCGCACCACCTCGTAGCTGGGGACCATTCTCTCAACCCACAGTTTGAAGTCGTTATCCATCAGCTCCCGCGCCTCATCAGTGGCCGCCGCCCAGCTGATCCGCCAAAGCAGTTGCTGCTCTAGTGACGCATCCTCCTCC
The DNA here is from genome assembly GCA_001179505.1 of Vitrella brassicaformis. Taxonomy (NCBI): domain Eukaryota; family Vitrellaceae; genus Vitrella; species Vitrella brassicaformis. Next base: position 462,084 of record CDMY01000356.1, on the reverse strand, counting down.
AACCTTTCGATCTTAGCAGTCTGGTCGTTGAAGGATATCAGCACAACCGGCACTCCCTTCTTGTGCAGCGCCATCCCAATTTCTTGCAAGAAGCGTGTTTTGCCGCCACGGACATGGCGCGTCACCGCCATCGGGGGAATACGCGGGTTGAAGCCGTCCCTCTCGTACCAGTAGGTAATCTTGGCGAGTGTGGCGGTGAACTCGAGGTGGTCATTGCCAACAAAGTACTCGGGACTGCCGGCAGCTGGATAGATGGATGGCACTCCTGCTCGCGTCTTGTCATGGAGTTTGTCCAAGTCAAGCAAGTCACCACGCTTCAAGTCGATTCGTCCCCCAGCTGCGCACGCCCACACACAGACCACACACAGGGAGGAAAGGCATGCATCTCATCTGCTCTCTCCCTCTTCGTGCTTGATCACCTGGAGGTGCTTGGCTCATCATGCGAAGGCGACGACCCCGCGGCCGCGCCATCAGGTTGCCACAGGCTTGCTGGCCATGCAGGAACGAAGAAAGACCGGAGCCGGATGCACTGGCAAGTGCGGTGACCGTCCCGACCATAAGCAGACAGGAAAAACACCGCAGCATCGCCCTACCTCTTTGAGGTCATTCCTCTTTGAGCTCGCAGAAGAGTGGATCGCTGTCGGTGTTTGGCGCCTTGGAGACTTGATTTTTCCTTGAGCGGAGAGCATATTCATTGTGGAACAAGTGGCAACGAAGATCTCCCGCAACCGCATCCATTCACCATGACGTCCGGCGCTCCGCCGATGTACATTGCGATTGCAGAGGATGACATTGCGGCGAAGGATAGGGATTCCGGCGATGACCGCTCCGGCGACGGAGATGCAGACGCGTCGGAGGCGGATGAGGCAGCCGAGGGCGAGGGGGACGAGATCGGCACATGTGAGCATGCCGTGCTCAACAGCAGCTTCCCCAGCTCCATCGTCAAGGAAATCGTAACGGCCAAACTCAACAAACGACCGCTCGAACGAGAAAGGTCAGACCCACGCTCGCACAAGCGGAAAAGGGATGGATTGGTCACACCTCCCTGTCTGTTCAGTGCGGACCGGTTCGTTCTGTTGATGAGTGGCGCGACCAAGATGTTCATCGCCGAGGTCATCAAAGGCGCCAAGACACTCGCACAGCGGCAGACGACGGACAAGAAGGCCTCCGCCGCCCCATCCTCCGCTGCTGCGGCCGACGACGCCAAGAGCAGCGACGATGCCGAGGGTGCCCCTGCTACTGCGATCCTGACGCACCACATCCAGGAGGCCGCCAGGCTGCTGCAGTGCCCGGCACTAGGCACTGCTGATGGGGCAAAGGGAGAGGGGAGGGAGTGTGACAGAGTGGGGGGCGGGGAGCAAGTGTTGGGGCTGAGAATGGGCGGGGCGACGGGGAACCCCAAGATAGCCAGGCTGCAATGAGGGAGCAATGAATTGATGGGGCGGATTGATTCGTGTGTGGAGGTCAACGCCGCGCTGTGAATAGATTGGCTTGCTTGCGCAGTTTTTTTCCTTGTTGGTGTGCGAGAGAAGTTGACGTGCTGCGTCGGGAGCGTGGCTGGCGTATGCGTCCACAACACCTACAAAGATGTCTCGCCATGCTATGGCGAAGCTTTCTTGTAGGCTTGAGGACGCGTGTGCGGGTCGCTCGCCTGCAACCCGTTCACGACTGATGTCTGTCTGTCTTGATGCTGTGAGGCAATGATGACGTTTGCTTCTCGCCCCACATCAAGTCAGTCAAAAAACCGTTAAGTGATGTCCCTGATGACTCAGCACAGCCACCAGATAGACACTCTCGATAATCCAGCCATCCATCCATCCATCCATCCATCTACATGAGTCTGTCAGCCCGTCCCTTTCCTCTTGAAGGTCCACACGCCATCGCCTATGTCGGGCCACTGGGGCAGCGACATCCTGACCAAAAAAACCCACACAAACACCGTACCACGATCGATTCATGGTTCCTGCCGTCCTCACACACCTTTCCTCCACTTCCCATTCGCCTGTCGCCATGATGCCCCCTACGCCCTCCGCGTCGTCGCAGCCGACGAGCACCACATGCTGCCCGCGATAGCCGTCCAGGCCTGGTGGGGGGCTGCCCCGCGGCCAGCAGTACAAAAGCGCACGGGAATGCAGCTCATTGGGCTCGCTCTCCCTCACTGCCACTGGTGCTGCTGTTGCCGTTGCCGGCAGAAGGCCTGCTGGTTTCGAGAAGAGTTGGCTGCCCTGTTTGTGTCGGACGGGGTGCCAGCGTCCGTACTGTATGGTCCAGCGGTGCTCTGCCTCGGTGCACGCGTCGACTGCAATGACGTCGCTGCCGAGGGAGCGCAGGAGAGACGACCAGTACCCCGTGCCTGCATGGCATGGCATGGCATGGCATGGCATGAATTGATGGAATGACACCAACTCAATGGATGGATCTGATGGGTGGATGATTGAGTGGTTTACAGTGCACCATTCCATAACATTCCTTCCCCACCTGCTCCGACTTCCACGATGGAGAGAAACCTTGCACTCAGACGACTGAGAGCCGCCCATGACGGAACCGAGAAGGAGAACTGCAGAGCCAAGCACACAGCAGCAAAGCCACCTGTGTTTTGATTGCATGGTGCGCCTGGTAGTGCCGTCACCTTTTCTGCACAGAAGCCTCGCAGCGGCGATGGGTGCAGGCCCGGTAGCTCCAGAAATGCCACAAAGAGGTCATGATACACGTTCATCAGCCTCTTCTCTCCATCCTCTGCTCCCCAGTCGCCCCGCGACGCCCTCTCCCGCTGCTCCAATCGCCACCTCTCGTGATGATCTGCCGCCTGGGATGACTGCAGCTGCGCGAAATGTGCTGAGGCCTGCAGGGCTTTCTGCAGGTGGCCGATCTCTCGCGGCTTGAGGGCAGCTATCACGTGCGGCACCTGGCGATGAATGAACCGGAAGGCGTCTTTGGACTGTGCCGCCACACGACGCATCCATATCAGCCGCTGCAGAGATCTTCTGCAAAGCCTCTGCGAGCTCCTGTGAGAGGGAGATCCGCATGGATCGCCTTTCATCCAGACAGGGATGCGATGGCCCAGTGCAAGACGTCGGTGCGCGGCAAGATGTCTTGAGGATTTGAGAACATGACATGAATAGATCGTCACATCATAAGTCCCCTGACTGAGTCACCCGCCTCCCGCCCCTCTGCGGCACACACAACTATGGTTCACTTCCTTCCAACGATCCATCCATCCCATCCATGCTTCCGGCCATCCATCCATCCATCCATCCATGACACCCAACGATGACTGAGTGCACGACACGAACAGCTGGGGAAAATGAGCTCACGAAGCTAAGCTCTCGTCGCTGCTCTCTTGATGCCTTCCTGCCTGCCTGCGTCCCTCAACTCCTCCCGTGTCTGTCTGTGTGCGAGTCTGCTATGCATGCCATTCTCGGCTGCTCCGTCCATTCCTCACTCTCAAACCAGTCAACCCATCCCTCGTCTGACTAGGTTTGTATCTATGGATCATCGCACGTCGCGTTTGGGTGCCGCGCCGCGTGTGGTAGATACACAAGCAACCAACCGACAAAAAAGGTGGACAGTGGACACGCAACCACAGGCGAGGCGCAGACGCGATAGGTGTGGTCTGCCTGCCTGTCTGTCTGTCTGATGCATGGTGGCCTCCTGGCACCAAGTGGCTGACTTGACGTGACTGACTGGTACACAATGCAATGCACGCGTATGAATGGATGGATGGGTACCAAGGCAGGTAGATAGGTGGGCAGATGCGTGCAAGTAAGTGCATGGCTAAGTCTGTCTGTCTGCAGCAGCAAAATTGAATGAAAGGACCTATGTACAGCGCAGCATTCATTCCATTCATGGATCAGTCAGACATTGATCAATCAGACATCCATCCATCCATCCAGACAGGGGGCCGGCCGAGGGAGGAGACAGACCGGAAGGTACGTCTAGCGGCACACGGGTAGGCAGGTAGGTAGGCAGGGAGGGAGGGAGGGAGATAGGAGTGTAGTGAGTGTTTCGTCCAGGACAAGCAGACAGCCAGACAGACAGACAGACCGTAGTTCATGAATTGTCGTGACACATATCAATCAATCTCCACCCAGACAGGCAGGCAGGCAGGCAGGCAGGCAGATAGGCAGGCACTCTCAGACCGAAAGCCATGCAACCCGTCGTCGGAGAGACACACACTCACACATCCACTCGGCAGACATATGGACACCCACCCATCCACACAAATACATATATACGTACACACACACACACAGCAGCCAGTCAGCCAGACACAGACAGACCCAGACAGACAGACAGACAGACAGACATGGAGGGAACGAGTGCATGCAGTCATCCATGAAGTATACGCATGGGAGAGGAGAGCAGAAAAATAGCTCAGAGTGAGGAAGGTCTCGGGAGGGAGAAATGAAAGGCATTGATTCAAAGCAACCGTCAGTCAGTCAGTCAGTCAGTCAGCAGGGTGAAGAAGGAAGGAAAAGTAACCAGCAGCCTGTGCATCGTGCATACCACACAGCATAGCACGCTCTTCGCTTCGTTATGCAGACCACCACCACCCGCATCCACGAGCACACATCATAACCATCACATCGACGCACGCCACGCACCAGCCGTAAAGAGAAAAATGCTAGTGGAGTGTAGATGGGAGCGAAAGAGATACACAGATGGGTAGGTAGATCAAGAGAAGGGGCGGGACGGCGGAAACATGGCCAGCCACCGAATTCGTTCTCATTCTCCACATGAGCATTCATCAGGGAAAGCAACAGGAGGAAAATCCATAGGCAGGCCTGGCAGAGCCTCCCTAAGCAAAAAGTGAAAAATGCCCGTGTCATCAATGTGTGGTCAATTCCTGCAGGGCACAAGGCAGGTAGACGTAGATTGGTCACGAGGGTAAGGAGGATAATACATGGCATGGCGAGGAGGCCACGGAAAGAAAATCTGCTGCCTGGCCTGCTGCATGGGCTGTCGAATGGAATGGAAAAGGGGAAACACGGCCTGGCCTGCCTCGCGAGATCTGTCTGCCTATGCATCTGGTTGGATAAAGCCAGTGAGTGAGTGATGAACCGATTGGTATGACACATATCAGTCCCTTCGGGAGACAGACAGAGAGGCAGGCAGGGAGTCGGGCATTACAAGCCAGTAGGTAGGTAGGAGTAGTATGTATGGAGGCATGTAATAAATGAACACAAGTAGATAGACAGACAGAGGAGACTCTCTCTCTCTCTCTCTCTCTCGCCCCCAACCAGCCAGCCAGCAGCCTCCACACAGAAGAGAATAGCATCAGCGCAGACCCTCTGCCGTTTGTCTTTCTTTCACAAAACTGGAGCGAATCACATGCGATCAGTGCATACCTGCAAGGTGCGTAGCATACTGTCGACCAGCCTCACTCCTCCACGAATACGTCTTTCCCTCCCTACCACGTTTCATCTTGCTCAGCCAAGGCGAGAGCGGGACAAGACAGAGGGAGACACATCCATGAAGGAATGTTCTCGTGCAGCGACTGTACGCATGTATACATGCGATCGTGTGAACACACGTGTGTGTCTCTGTACGTGGGTGTGTGTACATGTCCGTATGAGTGTGTGCGCACGTGTGTGAGTAGGTGTGGAAAAAACGACTTGGTTCTTCCCTCATCGAGTCCATCCACATGCCATGCTATGCGATGTATTGCACACATCAGAGGCCAGAGACCACAGACACCCATGGCATGGACGCACTCACGTAAGCACACTGCACGCACGGTCATCGCTCAACGACGTAAGCACAAAACTGTGGCACATGACAGCCAGCCAGCCAGACAGCGAGATGGACAGCCAGGCAGCGAGAGAGATGGAGAGACGCACAGACAGACAGACAGACAGACAGTGACAGGCAGACAGTGGCAAATGCAGCAATGCAGGCAAGGCAAGGAGACATACATACATGAGTGAGTGAGCGAGCCAGTGAGACAGAGTGAGTGAAGTGGAAGGGAGTGAGTCAGTCAGAGTGGGTGAGTCTAGTTGATGAGGTCAGGTCCCACCGAGCCGTCGCCCTTGCCCGTCGTCGACATGACGTCGACCACTCCCATGCTCTCAAAAGTCTGCAGACACAGCACACACACGCACAACACAGTCAGTCGTGTGCTTGCTTGGTTGCATGCAGTGTGCGGGTATATGTGCTGACTGACTGACTCACCGAGATGTACTCCTTCGCTGCCCGCTTCCACGAGAATTTCTTTGCGAGGGCCATGGCGTTCTTCCTCATCGAGTCGATCTGGGAGGTGTTCTTGTAGCTCTGGATGGCCCGGCGGATGCTGTCGGCCACGATCTTGCACGACTCGGGAGTCACCACCGTCTCCTGCTCGACCTCGTCCTCCATCACAAAACCTGCACAACACCACACACACCACCATAAACAGACAGACACACAGATATCACACGCTCATTCGGCTCCTCTCCCTCTCCCCGTCTCCGTGTCTGTGTAGTGTGTGTAAGGTGCCTACCTGTGACTGCGTCCTCGACGGTGTCCTTGAGGCCGCCAGTGGGCGTGACGAGGGGCAGCACGCCGAACCGCATGCCTTCCATCTGCACCAGGCCGCACGGCTCGTAGCGCGACGGCATCAACGCGAAGTCAGAACCCGAGTACACCAGGTACTTGTCGGTGCCTGCATCACACACCACATCACAACACCGATGGCCAGCTGCTCTCGTCCTATGTGGCTGGGGCGTCATGCATACCCTTGAAGTTCATCTCGGCGTCGAATTTCTTTGGGTACTTCTTGGCCATCTTGAGGACCTGCTCGACGAGGTCCTCGCGGCCCTGACCCACGACGAGCACCTGGCAGTCCTCCGTCGGCAGAACGTCCTCCAACGCGTCCAACATGATGTCAACCTGACCACAGACACCAACACCAACACCAACACCAACACAACCGCATACACGTCACGTCAGGAGGCGGGCGGGTGGGGGTGGGGGTGTGCTCCGTGTGCGAGTTGTGTGGGACATGACTGACATACCCCCTTCTGGAAGTCGAGTCGTCCGATGAACATGAAGAGGGGCACGGCGGGGTTGATGGGCAGCTTGCACTTCTTCTGCAGGGCGGCTTTGTGCTCAGCCTGATCACACATGACACCACACAACACATGCTTGTTGTGTCTTGGTGTGTGGTGTCACATGTACGTCTGTGGCTGTGAGTACCTTCTTCTCGAGTGTGCCGGCGTTGAATGTGCCCGGGAGTTTGGCCGTCTTGACGAGGGTCTCGGAGTCCGGCGACACCGCATCCTTGATACCGTTCAAAATGCCAGCGTACCCGCCCTTGGCGTTGACAAGCTGGTCGAGCTCCACGCCCTTGATGGGACCCTCCATCATCTCCTTGGCGTAAGTCGGCGACACTGTGAGCAACCTGCACACGACACACACCACACGGGCACAACCAGTGAGGGGGGTTGTGCCTCGTGTGCGCGCAGGCAACTCCACTCACTTGTCGCAGTATTTGATGCCGCCCATGAGCCAGTTGATGACGTCGCGGCGGGGGTGTTGGCGGCCCACCTGACCACACGATACACACACACACAGAGAGAGAGAGAGAGAGAGCAGCCGACTCGTGTGAGTGTGTGTGGTGAGGTAGGTGGATCCCCCCACGGAAGGGTCATTTACTCACCTTGAGTGGCTGGTAGGCCCTCATCTCCTGGATGTAGCTGTCGGGTAGGTTGAGCATCTGGCCGATGTTGGGCTGGTACGGGAACCGACCCTGGTACACCATGTTGTGCTCCAACAACGCGATCTGATGCGTGGACGCACGCCACCAACACACACACACACACACACACACACAGTTGCACATACATACACAGAGGCATACAATGAGCGTGGGAGAGAGAGTGTGTGTGTGTGTGGTGACTGACCTTGGTGTTCGTCCAGACGACGGTCTTGTCGTGCTTCTTGTAGTAGTCGAGGTAGATGGGCACCAGGGCGCAGTGCCAGTCGTTGACAATGATGATCACATTCTCACCTGCACAGACACAACACATGCATGCAAGGGAGGGAGGGAGACATGGCGATACGACGATGCAAGCATGCACACCTGCACCCTGTGTCTCCCCCGCCTCCCTGCCTCCCTCCCTCCCTCCCTCTCTGACGCATGCATCCCCTCTCTCTCCATCGGTCACCGACCGTATGGGAATCCGCCGAGTGACAGTCCCTTGATGGCAGCGATGACAGCCTTGGCGAAGAGCGAGAAGCGCAGCTGGTTGTCGTCCCAGTCGACGCCCCACTTGGGCCCGTAGAACTTCTGGTTCGTCAGTCCCCAGACACGCTCGAGGAAGATGGGGTGGTCCACAAACACCCGATCGACCTTCTGCTTGTAGCAGTGGAAGTACCCGACGGTCGTGGTCGTCTCGCCGAACTCCACCTCCTGTCGGAATGACGTGTCCCAGGCGTCTTTGTACTGGTCGTACCGGGGCGCGATGGTCATGACACGGTGGCCCAGCTCTGCCAGGGCGATGGGCAGGCCATCCAGCACCTCACCCAGACCGCCAGTCTTGCTCCACGGGCCCACCTCACTCGACACAAACACCACCTGGTACTTCTTGTGGCTCTCGCCGGCACTGCTGGCGCCTGCTGGGGCAAGATTCACGCCGTTCATCGCTCCTGCTGCTGTTGACGAGAGAGGGTGTCAGTCGAGGCAGATCTCTGATGCAGATCGGAGGGAGAGTGGCCGCGAGGAGAGAGCAGCTGCTGGGGAAGAGGATAGGGGAGTGGGGGAAGGTTGGCCGAGCGATCGACCAGTAATATTTTGCGAGCTTGCAAAAGTCCACTGTCCGCCGCGCGGATTTGGAGAGATGCGCAGCATCCAGTGGATGGCAGCGACGCCTCAGATTAAGATCTACGGAAGAGAGCGGAGAAGAAGGTCATCATACAAGCGAACAGAGTGAGCAGGTGAGGTTGGTTTGAGAGAGCCTTGTTGGCACTGCAACCAGCGCGTGCCCTGACATTTTTCTGTGTCCTTGCTCAGGAGAGGTCCTCGGTGACAGTTGCTGGTTTGTTTCGTGAGATGGACCATCTGAAGCCTCCGCCCTGTTCAGCAGGCGGCGGTGGAGACGCTGCTCTTTCCAGCCCCTCACAGAAGAGTACTTCATGCTGTGCGGCTCGCATCCGCCTTACCTGCAAGAGCCCTCTCATCTTGACGGCAGTGGCTGTCTGGTTGAGTCTCTTCCATTCGGTGGATGCAAGACTGTCGGCGTTTGCTCAGTGGCAGCCGCACCCCGTCAGCCGGTGTCGTTACCACACGCCATCACCTAGACGGAGAGAAGGTCCGTCTGCCCTTCTGAGGATGGCTTCGTCTGAGCCCCAGCGTGAGCCGTCAACGGTCAGTCTCTCTGAATTTGAGGAGCTGGCGTCGCTGTGGGGCCTACAGTTCAAGTGGGAAATGACCGGCCCCTTTTTCCGAGTAGAGGTGCGGGTGCCGGATAAGTCAGGCGGTAACAAGAAGACTGTTGGTGGCTTCAAAGCCCCGCCGATGATGGCGCGGCGGCGGGTCCGGGGGACGCCCAGAGGCCTGGTGGATGACGAAAACCTTATCGGGTATGTGGATGGGTTCCTCGATAAGGTGCTGCTGGACGTGGTGCACCTCGATAAGGTGGAGATCCGCCACCCGGCGCAACAGACGCTATCGCCAAATGCAGGTGATTTCACTTACGTCACTCATGGGAGGGGAGCGAAGCTGAGCTGAGGGGTGTGCTTATCTATCTGGTGTGTTGGTGTCAGGGCGTTGGACCGTCGGCTCGCTGTATGGTCTGGGGTTTCTGCTGGGCGGCTATGTGGTGCTGCAGGCGCATCAGCGTGGCATCAAGAAGGCAGAGCTGTTGGCCATTTACGACGACCCACACATGCACGACGTCCTCGTCCGCCTGTATGGCCGGCTTGGCTACCACGTCGTCAGGGAGGTGAGCGTTTGGTGTGCACACACGACAGCCCGGCAGGCAGATAATAGGCAGGCATTCGGCATCCTTCTAGACCGCTCGCTCATCTGCCTCTCTTCTCTCTGGGTATGTATGCGTGTGAGTGTGTGTGCAGGTTGGTGAGGATCTGAAGGACATTCCCGATCGGCTGGTGTGGGGCGGCATCGGCACAAGGATGGACGCCGACATCGACTCGTTGGTCAGGAACTTCACGCCCTATGCGAGGCGGCTCATTCGAGAGGCCAAGATGGACCGGAAGGAGGAGGAGCAGCTGCAACTGGACAGCAGCAGCTGAGCGAGGGACGGGCTGTCTGTCTGTCTGTCTGCCTGTAGATGTGTGGGGGTGTGGATAGGTCGATGAGATGTGGGTCAGTCGAGACGCTGCTGTGTTGATCTGTGGCTGTTGACACGACACTCGGGTCCCGTCTTGTTTGTGAGTGAAGGTATTTATGTACGTTTTGTGCACCCATCGAATCATCGATGCGAACAAAGACGGATTGAACAGATTGAAGAATGATTGAATGGTCCATCCCAGCTGACTGTGTGTGCAGTGGACACGAGGGAGGAAGGACTCAGGAAACAAGCAAGCAAACAGACAAATGAAAGCTGGAAAATCCACGCACCAACAGCAACCACTTCATTTGCAGGCAGGGACACCAGTCAGGCACACGGGCCAATGATCACCTCTCTGCTCACCGCATCAACCACCATCAGCCTCCACCACCTTTACCGTCACCTTCAGCGGCTTCAAGCACTGGAATGTCCCCTCCGCCCACGTCAGGCTCTCTATCTCCTCATACTGGGGCCCAGGAGGCTCAGCCACTCCAGCAGGAGCCGCGGCTGTGTCCTTCTGCTTGTCGTCTACTAGTGTCTCTTCCGTAGGGGGCGGTGGGATGGGCACCCGCTCTCTCTTCACCGTGATGTCACCCCCAATGCTGGGTGAGGCCGGGGCTTGCTGTCTCATTGCGTCTTTGTGGGTCAGCCGGTCGGTCAGCAGCCTGTCGCATGACACAGATGGGCGTGGTGATGATGAGATGTGGTCGGTCCGTGGTTGCTGCTGCTGGTGCTGCTGGTGCTGCTGCTGGTGCTGCTGCTGTTGGTTGAGAGAGTGGAGTTTCGAGATGAGGCCGCCAGACATGTCCTCAATGCATAATGTGTATGTGCCGCTCGGCAGATGAGGGGGGAGGGTCAGAGAGATCGGTGCCGGCGTCTTGAGAGCCTTGACCAACGCCAAATCATCTAAAAAGGCAGCATCCTCAACATTCTCGTCTACGCCCATCTCAGGTACATTTTCGGCGCTTGTCTCCTCTCCTCCCTGATGCTTTTCCTCTTTTGATCCCAACGGTGCCTCCAGTGCAGCCGCTTCCTCATCCTGTTGCTTGTTGAGGACACCCACCAGCCGATCGATGCGTCCAAGTTCGGCTTCGATCGTGCCCATGAGGGTTTTCTCGTCTTGCGCCATCAGATTCAAGTCGGGGCGGTCTTCAGCTGCCACTGCCTTTTTCAAGAGCTTCGTCCCTTTGTCGAGTCAGAGGCGCCGAGGGAGACCGATCGATGCCCGGCGGCCTGATGGTGTTGGCATTTTGGGACGCCTGATGTGTTCCATCGCCCGTTGCAGCGGCGCCTTCCGGCTTGATGTCTTCTGCTGCCTTGGCGGCCTCCTTGTCCTCTTTTCTGTTGCTTTCAGGCTCGATTCGGATTTCCCCAGCCCTAACACAGACGCGGACTTCATATCTGTCCCGGCCCATGAGCGGGAAATGCCGCGGCACGGGCCTGGCTTCTTGCCCCCCCGTGTGGCCGACCAGCTTCAGTGGATGAGGCTGGTGCTGCATATCTTGGTCGGCTATTTCGAGGGCCCGAGCGATGGCGGCTGGTGGATCGGTCGATGCCAGGGGGCCGGGCGGTGTGGGCGTAATGGGGGGAGGGGTGAGCTGGTAGAGGGACAGGCGCAGGACGCGGCCCGTCTCCTCGTTCACAACTTCACCACTAGAGGCACCGACAGCAAGCCGAGAGACAGGAGTGTTTGTGGCCTTTCCTTCTGTCCGTATGTTCCTGTCTGTCTCCCTTGCCGCCCACTCGTGTGTCCTCAATTGAATGGTGCATGCAGGGATGGCTTGGCCTCTCTTGACCGTGAGGGTTGGCCATCCCTCGCTCCCCTCCTCCCTTATCGCTGTGGACTCCGTATCACTTGCTGCAGCTGCACGCATTCGTGCAGTGTCCTGATGCAACCGACGCATTCACGGAGAGAGCATTGCTTACCAGCAGCCTTGTCCCCCTTCTTCACTTCCTTGGCCTTGGCCTTCGCCTTTGGGTCGAGCGGCTCAGCAGGCTCTTCCACTTTGGGGACTGCACAAACGCAGGACCGACAGACGCCCGATCGCCCAACCATCTCTCTCTTGCTCTTGTCTCTCTCACCTTCCAAGTGCATCTTAGCCGCCACCCTTTTAGCCTCTCCCCCATCCCACACGCCCAGGTAGTGGATCCCCGTCTTGTGGTCCCTCAGCAGCCCTACCGGTCCCTGCCTGTCGTCCTCAAACTGGCCTTCGTATCTCCAGTGGTGAGACACGTGCTCACACACACCGAGGCCGCTCTTTACGCCTCGCGAGAAGGCAGCAGCGAATTGGAGGCCACTGTTGAGAAGGTGGAGAGCCCCCAGGCCGTCGAATCGATGGGCCTTGAATTGTCCTCGGTATACGCCATCAGCCCACCGCAGCTCGCCGAATCCTTCACGTCTGCATGGACGAACGGACAGAGGGGGAGTCTTCCTGAGGGATGTGGATTGGTTCCTTCAACCATACTTGTTTGTCTTCCATTGGCCGGTGTAGGTAGTAGAGGCTTCTCTTGATGAGTCCGCTGCTGCTGGTGGTTGTGTCCACGTGCCATGGCCATGCCTCTCGCCCATGTGAAAGTCTCCCTCGTATGTGGAGCCGTCGGGCCATCGCTGCACACCACGGCCGATGATTTCGCCTTGCGAAAACTCGCCCTCATAAAACCCGCCATCACCAAACTCCTACAACAGGAGGAGGAGGTCCCTTAAAGTTTCATCGTGCTGGCAGTGCAGTGCAAACCATCGTGGTATTTCCCGTCTCTCCATACCCACCAGTCTGCCTCTGCCCTCCTTGATGCCGTTGCGCCACTGCCCAGTGTACTTGAAGTAGCCCATCTCGTATGCATATGAGCCTTCACCGCACCGCTGCCGACTCTTGACATTGATATTTCCGTTGTAGTGCCCATCTCGGTAGTGAAGGGTGGCCGAGGCGTTGTGTGTGGGTACCAAAGAGGGGTCAGTGCCGTGGTAGGTCCGCACAGGCGGTGGGACGGGCCGACGGGGATTCGCATGAGTGGGGGCGGAATGAGATGGCTTGTATGATCCATCGGCAGCGTGCCGCGCTGACAAGGGCGCTCGTCTTGTGATCTCTTATCCCTTTTTCTTTCTCGCTCGCCGGCTGGCTTAGGGCGGACGAGAAGACGTCAAACAGAAACAGTGCAGTGCTCGTCAGCGGTCGAGCCTCATTCGGTATTGCTGAGCGCTGCTGCGAGAGGGATTCGCGTTTTTCTCCCTCAAGCGGCTCCGCGGGCACTTCGACGCCGAAGACAGCCCCCGGAGCACAGCATTCAACACACAGGGCGTCGCAAGGAGAGGGAGGGATCTCCCCCGAGCTGCCATCGTGCCCTTTGGACATTTGTGAGTAGCTGCGGCCCTCCGCACGGCGGTGGGGTGTCGTTTGTGTTGGTATGGAGGCGTACGGCGTGCCTGAGGGCCGCACGAGGCCTCGGCGGGGGGAGATGGAGCTAGCCAAGCTGATGCCGGTTGTCTTTGTGCTTCTCATCATCCTCACACTCTATTCCATCTTTGTCCTGGTATGTCAACGAGGGGAGGGAGGGGCAGACAAGGGAGGGGAGGGGGATATATGGTGGCGTGCACTGCACGTGATGCGCTGCACTGCACTACATGCACGCGTCTCTGCGGACGTCTTGTTTGTCGGCTGGCTGTTCTAACTGTGTTTGTTGCAGCTTCACTGCGTCCCGCTGCTGCAGCTGGACCTCGACACGAGGAAGCGAAACGATAACGATTTCTACAGGTGGGTGAGGGACGCAGCAATAGGTAGATTAGGGAGGATGCATTGCAACACAGCACAGCACATGGCTGTGTGTCTGTCTGTTACGGTGTGGGTGTGGCATGTGCTGTGCTGTGCTGTTGGCGCAGGGGAGTAAGCCAGCTGTTTGTGTTCCACGTGTTAACGGTCCTCCTGTTCATCTGCTACGCCCGGGCTATCATCTCAAGCCCCGGTACCCTACGCTCACCTCGCAGCACATATACACACACTCATGAACGAACAGAAGAGGAGCCTCTGATGGCATGGGTCGGTGGGGTGGGTGTGTCTGTCTGGCTGTCTGTCTGTCTGTCTGTCTGCGTGTTCGTTCGGTTTGTTGGTTCGTTCCTTCAGGTAAGATCCCTGACGATAAGGAGTGGCAGTACCCGGCCGCCGACTCACGCTACGCTGACCAGCTGGGCGCGTCGCTCGAGACCACTGTGAGAACACCAACAGCACATCCATCATCAATTCAGCCAGCCAACCGTCCACAATCTCTCCCTCTTTCTGATGTGATGTGTTTGTACGCACCTCCGCCTCAGGAGACGAAGCGGAGCGGTGAGCGTCGTCACTGCAAGTGGTGCGGCAAGTTCAAGCCCGACCGGTGCCACCACTGCCGAGTGTGCCGCACGTGTGTCCTCAAGATGGACCACCACTGCCCCTGGATCTACAACTGTGTCGGATTCGGAAACCACAAGTCAGTCAGTCAGTCAGTCAGGGAGAGGGAGGGAGGGATGGGGTGGTCGGGTCGGAGGCACGCGGGGAGACACTGGTGGGCTCTGGGTGTGTGTGTGTGTGTGGTGTTGTGTGTCGCAACCAGGTACTTCTTCTTGCTGTTGCTGTATTCGACACTGGCGTGCCACTTCATCTCGTGGGCCATGTTCGAGTCGGTCAAGAAATACGTCATTGACGAGGAGGTCCGTGACAGTAGCTACTGTGACAACAGACAGACACTTTTGGATTGGATTGGATGCCAGACGCCAGACGCCATCCATGACCACATCCATCACATGGCGTGTGTCGTGTCTGTTGCGCTCACTCACAGGCGGTGTTTCATAAGATGTTTTTCCTGCTGTTCGGCGAGACCCTTGCCGCCTTCATGGGCGTCCTGCTCACCGCATTCTTCGGATTCCACATCTGGTGCGCGCCGCGCCGCTCCTCATATCATTTCCCTCGCCCACTCATGGACGCATGGTGTTGTCTGCCATCTATCCATCCATCAGGTTGGTGTCCCGCGGCATGACGACCATTGAGTTCTGCGAGAAGAGCACTAAGCGAGGGGCTTATGGGGGAAGAGCTGTAAGCGACCAAACACAGCACACGCGGTCACACATTTCTGCAAGCGAAGAGCTCCTCTCTCTACCTCTATCAATTGAATGTGTGTGTTCAGTCTAGCTACGACCGCGGCTGTCTGAACAACTTTCTGGATGTGGTCGGGCCAGATCCCATCTTCTGGCTGCTGCCATTCGGTCAGTGAGTGACAAGACGCACGCCAGCCCAACACAATCCAACACAAGTGTTTCCGCTGGTGTGTGGTTGCGGTGCAGGTCGCAAGACTGGCAACGGTTTGGCATTCGTGTCTGAGAGCACACGACTTATCATAGACATTGTAAGACACACAAACACCCAGACAATGAATGGCCCTTTTGAGAAGCCAGCCCTACATGTGGATGTGTGTGTGGATGTGTGTGTGCGATCAGGAGGGCACCCGAGCCGCGCGTGCCGACCGCCGGCGAAGCCGCAGATCAGTCGGAAGAGTGCCACGGTGAGAGGCCAAACCCCCACCCACACACCCCCAGACGGACAAGCACACACTCACACCTTTTCCAACGTGTGTTCCCACCCACTGTCCATTGCAATCATTGATCTATCCATCCCACTGTCCCTTCAGTCGACCCCGCAAAGGCATCCCCGGCATGGAGAGCGTGAGCGAGAGCTACGCCGAGCAGGAGGAGGCTGCGGCAGCCGCGGCACACCCACCATCTGGCGGATACGGGGCGGCCATGGGAGCGGGCCTCGGCATGGGTGGGATGGGTGGAGGGGGCGACCAGTGGGACGAGCCCGAGCTGACGGCTCCTCCAACGGGGATGGGCGTATCGCTAGCCGGACACCCACAGTCCAAGTGTAAGCTGCCCCACAAACACTTTGTGTCGGGGATGGATGGAAGTGTGCGCATTTGTTTGCTTCCTCTGGTCTGTCTGTTTGTGCAGTTCCGATGCCCCATGAGAGGGAGGGCCTCTACCAGGACATGGGCATGCCCTACCCCTCCCCCTACCCCTCCCGCCCACCCCCTGCCACCGGCCCCCCCACACACCCAGACGTACCCTGGCTCGGCACGCCACCTCCCGTCCGGCCTGGTGCACCCATGCCACCTCCACGCTCACCGTACGACGACGGCAGTGAGGCGGCCAACGGAGGTGGAGGCAGTGGGCCATCGGCGGCTGCTGGACGGGCGTCACGGTTAGGGAGGGGGGCGTAGCTGGGCGGGGGGGAACTTGCAGGTCGATTTTTCACAACACCACACACCACACATCCCTTTTGCTGGGATGAGATGGGATGGCTGTGTGTATGTATGGTGTAGGGAGGGAGGGTACATGAATGATGGATGAATGGATTGAAGAGAGGATTGGTAGACAGACTTGCTACTCGGTGGGTGGGTGGTGTGTTGCTACAACGACTTGCTCTCTTAAGATGTGGTTTCGCTCCCTGCCTGCCTTGAGAGAGAGAGCTCTGGGAGAGAGACGCACACGTGGGCGTTCCTTCGTGTGTGTCTGTGAGTGAGGTGACAGAACAGAGCGTCTGTGCTGTGTGCAGAGCCAATCATGTGAGTGACATGCGCATCTTGTGCAGCCAGTGCAGTGTTGTTGGCTTGATTCGAGCTGTCTGATGCTGGTCCTTCGCTCCTACGCTCCCCTCGTGTGGTTTCTGACGACGTCCGCCGCGCGCCGCATGCAAGCCATGTGGTCCGGCGTTCGTCAACAGCGAGCACATGAAGGGACGCATAACGATGAAGGCCGGCAGAATGTGGGTTGGGTTTTGAGAAGGTTTCTCTCTGCCTGCTATCGTCGCACAGTGTGTCAGGGTGCGATTGCCGCTTTTCTCCCTTGGCTGTCCACACGTCAGCTTCATCGACTAAACGAGCCCGGGACGGGCGCAGCCGGTCCGTCCAAGCTCGTTATGTCTGTGAAGTGGACTTGTGGTGGCCGAGGGAAGATACGCAGCGGGATGAATGGTATATGAGAGAGTGCCTGTAGAGTTGACTTGGTGACAGCGGTCGTGTCTGTACAATGGGCGAGTGAATATGTGGATGTCTCTCGAGAAACAAACCACACAAAGAGGGCTGTCTGTCCGTGAAGGCATCGCATACACACACACGCGCACTCACACACAATCAGGCCTGCCCCTCACCGAGCAAAGGTCTGGCTGACCCTTGTAGCAACGAATATGTAACAGACAGCAGCGCAGCCCTGTGTGCAGCCACCCACCACCCATACACTTACCCACACAGACACTTACGCTGCTTCTGGCCTCGGCAGAAATCTCGTGCCCGCAACGCCGAGCAGTCCAGATGTGTCCTCCACAACCATCTGATAGCCACCCACCTCTCCCGCCTGCCCACCCACCGCCGCGGCCAGATCAGTCATCGACGCAGACCGACTTCTCAACAGAGACCCACTCCGCTTGGGAGACACAGACCTCCACCGAGCCGCACGCGGCGAACCTTCCGGGGAGAGGGACACCTGTGAGCGTCTCTTGCGTCTCTCCCGTGCCTCGTGGGCCCTCCTGGATGATGGCAAGGGCGTTATCGACCTGTGCAGAAGGGGCTTGCCAGCTTCAGAGAGGCCGGATGTGGCGATGGTGGTCCACTCGACCATGTAGTGGTCGAAGTTGAGGTCGGTCGGCAGGGTGGCGGCCCACTCGATGAGCGCGTCGTCCTCCATTGTCATGTCCGCCAACTCCTCGAGGCCCTCCTCCTCTGCCGGCGCCTCAGACGCCACACGATAGAGGCTTCGCAGCCAATCCAGGCGACGCTGAGTGGAGATGATAGCACAGGGAAATCGGATAGGTCAGGAGGGCGATGGCTTTCTGTGTGCATACATACCTGTCTCTTGGCTGCCTCGACATCCTGGCGACGCTTAAGCCGCGAATAGTGATAATTCCTGACCACAGATGCACCATCTAGGCAGAGTGGCATTGACAAAGATCTTACGGTCTCTTGGACTTGAGTGCGGTGAGCCTTTCAATCTCATCAGGAGGGCCCACCCTGTCCACACGCACAGCGACCTGCACATGACGCATCCACCAATGTCCATCCATCGACCCACCTTTATCCGCTCGCTACCCTCGTTATCTATCGGCTCACTGACCGTTCGCCATCCGTTGTTCTCCTCCCGTATGTACCAGCAGTCCCGCAGCCTCTCCTCCGAGTGTTCGCCCTCGAGCTCCTCCAGCATCAGCCGCGACTTGCCGTCCACCAGAGGGCCGTCCCACATCTCCAACGACAGACGGTGCAGAAGCGCCGCACGCTTTCGGATTGATGAGCTCTTCTGCTCCTCTGTCAGCTGGTAGGGCCGGGGGGCAAAAGCATTCACATCGACAACCGGACTGCATGATCCATCGGTGGATCGACGCACACACACCGGACCGCGCCACAGAGAGACAGAGGTAAACAAGGTGCACAGAACGAACGAACACTTCTGTCTGTCTATCGTGTCAATCAATGAGTCATCGCTCTCACTTACCCGTGGACGAAAATCTTGTAGTAGAGGAGTGGGGGGAAGGTCGGCCATGCCCCTCCCAGCCTGAAGCGCACATGTGCCTGCATGGCGGGGTCCAGCAGCTGGGCCTCCTGGGGATTGAATGCCCTCAGCATCAACATGGGGTCGCCCCGCTGGTGGAAACTTATCAGCTGCTTCAGAGCCTCAAATATCCTCCTGTCACTCATCGAACGCCACGCACGCTGGATCCGCGACGCACAATAGGATTTTGACGCTCGTCTGGCCTTCACCGTCACCTCGAGCGGCTGCACAGAGACGTCCCTCTCCTGGCTGGCGGGCGATGGCCGTCCAGCAATGCCGCGAGGCAGCGGCTCAGGCAGCCGTGATGGCCTCTCGGACAGATCGGCGGACGACCGCTGCCACTCGCTGGGCAATTCAGGGCGCAATAGTGAGGGGCGAAGTGGGGGCGCTTCCGGCGGTGGTACGCCAGTCAATTCATCGAGTGGCTTGTCCTCAAAGATGATTGCCGCACTCAGGAGCGGGGGGGCCTCTTCCTCATCTTCTTTCGCACGAGAAGGCAGGCGCCTCTTTGCCGCAGCGGCTGCCTTTGGGGCAGCAGCGGTCTCGGGCGGCTGTTCTCCCTCTGCCTCTCGCTCATCCTCAATTGGGGGCTTTTGTGACTTTCGTCGTTGTCGGGCTTTATCGATTTCCTTCTTGTCAGCGAAGACGCCAACGTAGATGGGGTTGTCCGACTCTTTGCTCTCTCTGCTCGGGGGGGACTGCCGTGACGATGACCGCCTTGATGACCGCCCTGCCTCAGATCGTGGCTGAGGCGTTGGCGGCACCTCGGGGTCTGCCATCACTGCAAAAAGCACTGGAGAAAAAGGAAGGCGCGCTTGTGAGGAGGCTGGGGGCGAGAAGACTGGAGGCGAAGGATTTCTTTCATCTCATTTGTCCCGTATACCCATGTAATGTGTCGGTGTCCATGCACAAATACACCAGCGCACGCAGTTGGCGCGCAGAACACATAGACAACACGTCAATTGCGGACCCTGCACGGGAAAAGCACCTATGTGTCAGCTAACATGATTGGTTGGTGTGCCCACACCCTCAAGACGTCAGGACAATCATACATACACAGCACGACCCCACACAGACAGCTGCACCAAAGCGTCAGCACGGCGGCTGTACTACTCCGCCATGGCAAGGGGGCTCCCACCTCCCCTCAACGTCTCTGTCTTTTGAGCTTCCAGATGAAGTGGTCGCCGTCGCACTCCGACCCTTGGAGCACCACGAAGTTGTTCTTCTGACTGGCATCCTTGACGTGCAGGCATTGGCCTACAGCGGACAACAAGTAGAATCATCAAATGGCAACATAACGCAGTGCACGCACCGCTGTGGACGGCGCGGAGAATAAAGCCGTCGCCCTTCCTCTCGAGTTTCCAGTCAGAGTTGGCACCGTTGCATGCCTTCTCGTGGACGACAGCCGCCTTGTCGCGAGTGCTGCCCTTGAGCACGGCCAGGCAGGTCGTCACCTGACCAGGTGTGACCTTCAGCTGTCCACACACAAGCATGGAGAGAAAGAGAGAGAGACGCATTCAGTGTGGGACACATGAGGATTATGCGCTATACCTTGTAGCTAAACCCTCTCCCACTCCTCTTCTGGACCAACTCCCAGACCGCCCCTTTGTCGTCCCCACTACATGCTTGGGGGTTCTGGCGCACCGGCTTCTCGTCTCCATCACTGCATAACAAAATGCACACACACGAGGGAGGATACATCCACAGCCACAATGCACTGCACCCCTTTCTCCCCACTCTGTGTGCATCGTACGAGCTGATTTGCAGGCACTGGCCGCTGTGCTCCACTTCCAGGGTGTATTTGCCCACTGACCTCTGGGAAAAAAGTTGGGTGCGTCAACCGTGGGCAGTGAGCCATTCCCCACTCACCTCGGCGTCAGCCGTGGCAGCGATGGCAGCGATGGCAAGAAGCGAGGCGAGAAGGCGCAGCATCTTCGTCGTCTTGGTGCGAGGAGGAGGTTCTGTTTTCGGTTCTCCCTTTCTTGGGAAGGTGGAGAGGAGAGTCCAGTGTACGATAACATTGTAGAGGACGTTGCTGGCGTCCGTTGCGGGGCGGCCCAGTTGGAAGATGCGGATCGCATCTCACTTTCACGCGCATAAGGCTCTACCCCAGCAAGTGGAACGGGTTCTCTCTCTTCTTCACAGCCCTCAGCTTACCTGTCAGATCTGCATCGGAGATCCCGGCTGAGGTATGCCGAATGCAGCTGCTTTCTCATCGCACACATCGTCATTCGCTGTCCTGAAGGCATCTGCGGAGCTCCGCTGTGCCTATCATAGATGGCCAACAACCGCATACAATATGGTCGCCTTGATGAGCCGCTGCCGAGATCTTTCGCCGCTGTCTCTGAGAGGAGCCATCAGCCTCCGTGTGGCGGCTACGACGCGGGTCCATCGCACGGCAGCTATGCAGCCGGCAACCACCTGCTGGTTCGGTACCATATCGCGGTGAGAAACGTGTGTGATGAATCCATTCCGCACCCCATGGGTGCAGTGCATCGGCTGCCCTTCCTCCCCTTTTTGTGTGCAGAAGCCACTCCGAGGTCGCTGCCGCATAGCCCTGACACCAGGTAGGCACTGCAGGGCACTGCACTGCCGATACGCTGACAGTCAGGGGGTGGCGTACCTGCAGGCGACAGATGGATTGGATGCTGTCTGTGCTGCTGTGTGTTGTGCAGGTCTGTCGACTGCTCCGGTGTTCGACATGAAGGAGCACTGGCTGGTACCGCTCGATGCCGCCACACGCGCACCATTGGATATCGACGAGCAGTACACATTCAGATGTGCCAACACTACAGGTGAGGTGGTCTGCGTGTTCTGCTCGCACGCATGGGTGACAGACAACATCCGTCACACACCTGCCTGTCTGTCTGTGCATGCGTCTGTGTGTGTGGGTGTGGGTGTGGGTGTGGTGTGGTGTGGTGTCCGCGTCAGGTTCGCATACAGTGGCTGTAGCGCTTCCCAGTGTCGACTGCCCTTCGTGCACATTCCAACTCAAATGGCAGGTCAGCAGGGGACCTAAAGTTTCCTCTCCGACCAGACTCCAGTCTTTCCCTTTGTTTCTTCACCCGCAGCCCCCTCCCCTGTCGGCCACCCAGCGCCCTCTCGTGAGTCGCAACCAGACATACATGGCCTCTGCGAGATATCGCTACCCGCCCCCACCGCTCCCGCCACTGATTCCGGGATCGTCATCCGTTACGAAGCAGCCAGGTGCTGCCGGTGATGGTGAGAGTGGGAACGGTGACGTTGGGGGCAGCCGAAGGAGCGATCGATCGGCTTTCTACGTGTGCGCGGATGTGGCGCTGGTGGGAGAGGAGTGTCCGGAGGCCTGTGGGCGCTTCGAGTACTGCTATGATGGGGTGTGCAGGTGCGACTCTGAGTGTCAGCGGCTGCAGCGGCTGACGGGAGGGCCTCTGCCTTTCGGCTCAGAGCTCTATGTCGTGGCCACCGTCATCGCTGTCGGTCAGTTGGGGGTCGATCGATTGGGGAGGGGGGGATAGGCAAACACCTCCACCCACCCCGATGCGATGCTTGCTCCTGTTCCTTTCTTCTGACTGCAGTGCTCCTCTTCCTCTTAGTGGCGCTGTGTTACTGGGGCACTGAGCAGCGAGGCTTCCAGCGGCTGCTCGCCAAGATCCGCTACCAATCATACCGTCGCGGCGTGAGCGTGCTTCCGTCCATCATCTCCCCGCCCCAGCCTCACGGCGACCCCGCATCGCCGCTCGATCCGCCCTCACGCCGGAGCTCACCTATAGGACCCTCGCTGCCTGGAGGCCTGTCGCTACAACAGGCCTTCACTTTTCTGTCCCGCGGTCAGAGGAGAGATGAGGCTGCTGGGGATGCTGAGGGGCAACATGAGGGAGTGAGTCGCTAGTGTCTGTTGGTAGTCGGGCGTGGCCCTGCTCTGCACAGTCTCTCGGACAGGCCATGTTTAGCTCAGTGCAAATCGTTGCTTCACTTGAACCTTTGTCAATCTTATGTCGCATGGCACACCCTCTTCCACTTTTGACCGAAAGATCTGGTCGCTGCACCTCAAGCTCGCAGCTCTCCCGAGTGGATCAAGATCCCCGAGTGCGGTCATTTGTCGAATGAAGTCCTGTGAGTTGTTGCTTCCCCCCCGCTGATCTTCCAGTGGCCGCCTGCAATCAGCTGATTTTCATCGGGACAATGGAGCCGCTGATAGTGCCGATGTTGCTGCTCTTGGCGGTGTCTGCATCTCGTGTATCATCTTTCGTCAGCCCGCCATCGCTCCTCTCTCATCGCATCTTGCACAATCACCGTGGACAGGCACCTGGCCGACCCACTTCCAAAGCACGGCTGTCCAGCAGCAGCGCTGTGAGTGCCCCACCGACCACCACACAGCAGGGAGAGGGCCCACTGAAGGTGTCGGATGAGGACCTGCAGCGGGTCTATGGATCTGCTCTCTTGCGCAAGTATGCTGTCAAGAAGGACGACGCCATTGCCCTGCTGCGGATGGGCGAGTGGCGGCGCGGCACCGGACTCATCAGTCGAGCCGTCGGCAGCAACCCGCGTGGCAAGCTGCTGCTCCTGGTCGACGGGAGCCTGGACATCCGCGATGCCGCTGATGACTCTGTCATGACCACACTGCCCGCGCCGTCCTTCATCGGCGAGATGACCTTTCTCGCCAACCAGCTGCTGTCCGCACAAGGGGAAGACAAGGGCCCAGCGGACAGCAGCAGCAATAGCGGCAGCAGTAAGCCTGCCGCCCGAGTCTTCGCCCAGCAGCCCGTCACATACATCAGCTGGGAGGTGGACCGGCTCAATGAGTTCCTGGCGGGCCGTCCGGCGTTGAAGGCTGCTCTGACCAACTTGTGGACGGCTGAGCTGATCCAGAAGGCGCGGGCGGTGCCTCCTGCGGCGCGTGGGGGTGCACTCGAGATTGAGGCGCACGACGCGTGGGACGCAGACAAAGACCTGCAGCGTCTGGAAGAGTGGAGGGAGGCCGCCGCTTATGGGTGGGTGGGAGGGCAGATCGGGGATGGATGCTTTATTTGCTGATGTATGTATGGATCGCCGTGGGGATGCATACGTGACCTGTGCAGGTATCGCGACGACAAGGATCTAGGCCCTCTCGACATGGCTGTGCCGGCGAATGGGTGGAGCATGGGCGTGTGGAACTTCAAGCGCGAGTGGCTGGCCATCCGTCGCGCCATAAGATTTGGCGACATGGCGCCAGCCAGTGGGTGGGCCAATGCAGAGGCGGGGGACGGGCCATTCGCTGGCATAGTGCGCATTCTCCGCCGGTGGGATCTCAACCTCGACGACGTTTTGGCCACATTCAATGTGCAGAGGCTGACGCCATCTAAAGTGCAGAACCCGACAGATGAGAACACCATCCGGCTGCGGCAGGTAAGGAGCGTTGCTCTCTCACACGTACAGAGAGGCAGGCATGCAGGCATGAAAGGCCTTTGTTTCGACGGTGGGGTGTCTGTGTGTGTGTTGTGTCAGGAGTTGAGTCGATTGCGTCTGGACAACGATGCCGTGTGGCGGCGGGAGGAGGAGAGAGTAGAGAAGATGAAGTTCCTGCTGGAGAAGCACAAGGACAAACAGTCGGCCCCACCAGACACGGACCTAGCGGTCGACTACGACACCATCAAGACCTACTTCAACTCACCCCTGCTGCTCAAGGTGGGCACATTCTCTCTCTCTCATACACACACACACACACACAGGTCCACCAGGGAAGACAGGACGCTCATGCGCCTTGCCGATTGTGTCTTGTTTGTGTCAGATCCCCTACCTGTTCCTGTGTTGGCTGCTGGATGTGCTGTACAACGAGCGGCCCATTCAGCGGTTCTGGTTCCTCGAGACCGTGGCGCGGATGCCCTATTTCGCATACATCTCGATGCTGCACCTCTATGAGACACTCGGTCAGTCAGAGACTGGTTTGATGGGGAGGGAGGGAGGGAGGGAGGGAGGGAGGGGTATACATGACTGACATACATGGCCCGGGGCTCGTCATGCGTCTGTCTGTGGTGTGTTGGTGCGTGTCGTGTGTTGTGTAGGTTGGTGGCGTGTGGGTACTGAGGTGCGGAAGGTGCACTTCGCCGAGGAGTGGAACGAGATGCACCACCTGTTCATAATGGAGAGCCTGGGAGGCGACCAGGCATGGCTCGACCGCTTTCTCGCCAGACACGCCGCCATCGTATACTACTGGGTGCGTTTGGGGCTTGGGTCAGCCAGCCAGCCAGCCAGGGGATGGGAGAACACATCTATGCGATGTCCATGCCATGCCATGCGGTGCGGTGGTTGCTTTCGTTGTGTGCATGTCATGTGCGCAGGTTCTGATTCTTCTCTTCTTGATCTCACCGACGTGGGCCTACAATTTTTCAGAGCTCATCGAGTGGCACGCCGTCGACACATACGGCCAATTCGTCTCGCAGAACAAGCAGATACTGAAGCGGGTAGGTAGGGTACCTGCTGCACAGACAGACAGAGCAAATGACGACAGAGGGGCAATGATGCTGCCTGCATCCATTTGCGTCGTGTGTTGTATATGCTGTGTGTGCGTGTGTGCGTTGTGTCCCCTCCCAGTTGCCGGCCCCGGCTGTAGCGATGGAGTACTACAAGTCGGGCGACCTGTACATGTTTGATGAGTTCCAGACGTCACGACCTGCCCAGTCCAGACGACCGCAGATCAAGTAACCAACCCAACAAACAGCTCACACACTTGGTGCCATGCCGCCTGATATGAGCTGACTGTGTGTGTTATGTGCTGTGCATCCGTCAGCAATCTCTATGATGTCTTTACGACTATTCGCGACGATGAGCTAGAGCACGTCAAGACCATGAGTGCCTGCCAGCGGCTCGAAGCGGTCCGCACACACTCACGCACACAATGCAATGCACACACGCGCCAAGCAAATGGTCCACTGTTCACTGTGTGACACACAGGCCATGGTCATGTCCCCCAACGCAGCTGCTGCAGCTGCGGGGATGGCCCCCTGGGCAGAGAGCGACAGGGAGGAGAACCAGGAGGAACTCACGGGGGCTAAGTGAGGGAGGGGCAAGGCATTGCAGCCAGTAGATAGGATAGGTAGAAAGGGACGCACCGAGCAGCGAGAGTTTTTCTGTGAGTGTGCAGAGAGAGTGTGCAGCAGCTAATGGGTGGAATGGGTGGGGTGAATGAGTGCATGGCAGTGAGGGGGTCACAGTCCGATGAATGAAGATAAGAGAGCTGCCTGTGCAGAGGACGTGCGTGTTGGTTGTTTGTTGTTTCTTGTTTGTGTGTCCAACCTTTATCGGTCATGTCATGTCATGTCAGTGCTTCTCATGACTGACTGAGTGGGGTACGGTACGTTTGGCAGACAGACTTGTCCCCAACTTGTCCTCCCTAGCGCTCATGAACTGATTGATTGATGCACCATGTGAATCGATTCATCCAACGGAGTCAGACAGGGAATGCATGACACACTGTTCCAATGCCTTGTCCGCCGCGCGTGACACCTCCGTCTCGGATCGCAACTTCAAGGGCAAAGCGCGCAACTCTCTCGCCAATTCTGCTCCAAAGGCTCTCTCCCAGCTGTCTATTCTGTCAGCCTTATTCGCCGGTGCTCCATCGTCAAAGCGTCGAGACAACCTGACGGCACTTTACGCCTGTACGGTTCTCCCCCTGTGATGTCCATGCATCCACGGGATGGCGCGGTGCATGAGGTGTTGCAGCAGGTGCTGCAGCACGAGATCATCTTGCACCAGCAGCTCAGCGGACGAACGCTGACCGTGCACCAAGAAGAGGAACCCCGCAACAGCAACACCAGCAACCCGAGAACACTCGCTACGAGCAGCGGCCCCCCTATCCCATACGCGCCGCCAGACCCTGACGACGACGCTGCTGTCTATGGGTACCGCCCTCCGCCGCCTCCCGCCGATGCGGCCGCGGTGGGTCCTTACCTCCCTCCCCCTCCCCTTCCCCCGCTGCCGCTGCTCATCGGACCCGACACACCCGACGGTTCGCCGGCACACAACCACAGCCAACAGCAAGGACAACAGGGACCTCCGCCATTCGCTTGCGGCCAACATGGCAACGGGCGTGTGTCATTCAATGGTCAACAGAATGCTGGCGGATTCGAAACATTCGACTCGCCGGTGGTGCATCGGCGTCGACACGAGATGAGCGGTGGTGCACCACCGGCTCAAGCATCGTCGGCTGATGTGCAGAGGTCCCCGGGCCTTCGGGTGGATCCCTCTGTGCTGCTTGCACAGGCGTTCTTCGCGGAGAGGGGCGGCGGCCAGCAGCGATGGTTCTCACCAACACCAACACCAGCACCAGCACCACCGGCGACCGAGGTCAGGGCGCGGTCGGCGGCAGAACCAGCACCAGCAGCAGCAGCAGCAGCAGCAGACGATAGGGAGGACCCACACGCGCCGCTGATGCGGGCAAACCGGGAGACAGATTCGATGGTTTGGTGGCCGATGGGACCCGGTCCGAGTCTCCGCGGGTGGAGAGAGCTAAACGAGCAGCAGGACGGGCAGCGAGAGCGCAGCCCGCCACATCTTCGGGAGCTCTCTAATCCCGTCGACCTGGACGACGACCGTGAGGGGTTCCTTTTCGATGATGCGCCGGATGAGGGGGAGCTGGACGAGGGGGGCCTGGGGGACGATGATGAGGAGATATACGCGCCGCACATGCGCATGGGGTTCGGGCTGTCCCTCAAGTCAGTGAGAGAGAGATCGCAGCAGAGGGAGAGGAGAGGAGAGGGAGGGAGGGAGGTAGCCATTCCACTCGATGTATGTATGTATGTGTCTGTTTGTTCATTGACTGCAGGGAGCTCCGGTATTCTACCTCCTTGGTAGTGCACATGGATTCCGCTGTGAGAGCCCTTCTCAAGGGCTACCACGCACCCAACTCCCCCACCGTCCCCCTCTCGCCCGCGGCAGCCGAGCCGTCCGTCCCATTCTCGGCCGCCGTGTCGTCGCCGCGCCAGGCCGACGACCCCAACCAGCAGCGCCCATCATCGAAGAGCAGGAGTACTGGGGTTGAAGAGGGGGCGGAGGGTGTGTGTGCCATCTGCCATGAGGAATTCGAGACCCTCACCCTCATCCGAAGGGTAGACAAATGCGGGCACAAATACCACGTGGTGAGGAACGGAAAGAGGGCACGTGCCACTCACACGTGTATATACATGTGGAGATCATGAGTGTGATGGATGTGTTTGCCTGCAGTGGTGTCTCGATGTGTGGCTCGAGAAGGCCCACAACTGTCCCATGTGTCGGCTGGACCTCCGACAATCGGCGGTATGTATCTATGTATGCAATGACGTGACGCAACACAACACACACCCACAGTCGTCACGATCGATCAGCAATCATCCGGTTTGTGTTCTTCTCTGTGTCTGTCTGGTGCGGCCAGGCGCAGCAGATGAAGATGCTCGACAGCGTCACCAGCACCAACCATCAGCACCCCGGCCCTCGAGCAGCCCGCCACTCACCCCCACTCCCACGCACCGGAAGGACCGCAAGGCGCCCCATCCCGGGATGGGGCGACCTGCCTGCACTCATGGGCAACACGCCCTCACCCGGCCCCCATGTGGTGCCCCGCCCCGCACCAACCACTGGCAGCCACATACCCAATACTCTGCGACCACACCAACACCAACTCGCCAGGCTCTTCCCTAGGCGGCGCCAAAACGTCTCGTATCCCGACGCAGACCCGGCCCCGGCACCCAGACCACCGGCACCACAGCTGGTCTCCTCTCTCGCCTTGTCGCAGGGCGCCTCCCCCGGCAGCAGGCAGCAGGCAGATCTAGAGCAGCCCGAGGATGCTTTCATGCAGGCGGGCTGGGTGGATCCGGATGGGAGGACGCCAGCCGCCTCGGGCGGCGCCTATGAGCCGGTGAACCAGCAAGTGCCACAGGAGTGGGTCGGTGACGTGTTGAGCCCCAACGGCTTCGGCGACAGGATGGTCCCACGGCAGCAGTGGGACCATCTGTTGGGTTCGGCCTTGCCACGGTGGACAGGGGTCGGCAGCGAGGCCCGGGCTGCAGGAGCCGATGGCGTTGGCGGGATGATGGAGGGCGGAGAGGGGATGAACAACATGATGGCCGTGGACAGGCAGCCCGACCACATCCCTCCTCAGCAGCAGGGCATGATGCGCCCAGGACCGTTCTTTAGCAACGATTGGCCCCCCTTTCTCGCGCCGCATTCACCCACTGGCCCTTCACTGCAGCAGCATCAGCAGCAGCAGCCCCCTCCCCACCGTCCGTCGATGCCGTCGCTGAGTCGCGATGAGCACATGCTGGAGGAGGGACTACAGCCACTTGTGAACGCAATCGCGGCGAGTGGCGGCGCTAGGTTCGGTGGTGGCTTCCCGCACCAGCAGCAGCACCACCACCAGCAGCAGGAGGCCGATCGTGCATCTGGCGGCATGGGGTACTATGGGGGTCAGGATGTGGGGGCCGACGCTGGGCTTGGAGAGCCGTTGACGATGCATCAAGTGGCCAATAGAGGTAGCCAAAGGAGCCACGTGAGCATCTGTCACGTGTACACACGACACTACATGGGTTTAGTGAATGGCCGGCCGGCCATTTGTGTGCATGTGTGACTAACTGTGATTGTTAACTAACAGGTGCCCCGAACCAGGAGCCATTTCTGTCGGGCTGCCAATCGCGGGGCCCCTCCTTCTTGAACAGCATGATGGGTCCTCGATGTCCGTCGAGAGCGCCGCCACGACCCCCTCTCCAGTCGAGCTATGACCCCTGCTCGCCCATCCTCAACTCCCCACCCCTTCACCCTCCCCCACCACCCCCGCCACCTTTGCCAGCGATACCTCAGATGAACGAACCAGCCGACTGGAATGTCCCCTATCAGCAGCAGCAGCAGAATCAGCAGCAGGAGCAAGAGTATGAGTATGTGGTGCCCATGAGCCCGGAGCCGGCAGCCAACATACCCCCGCCGCCGTCACGGCCCCCGCCACCCCCTCCACATGCTTTGCCGTCCCCCGCACAATCAGCGTACTCGCCGAGTCTCGCACACTCGGTGTGAGGGGCGGCTGGGGGACAGTAAGTAGCACGGCCAACGGATGTGATTGATGCCTGGCGTGGCATGGATGTGTCGGCCGGGGTGGGTTTGCGGGGGCCCGGGGTGATTGGGTTGTGTTTGTTTTGATTGGGACTAACTAGGCTGGCTGGGCCTTTGGTGGGCATTAATTGTGAAGGAAGGCTCCGTTATACAAATATATGGGTGCGTATGAGAAGATGAATGGGTCACATCATGCTGTCATGCTGTCAGTGTTCAAGCACGATATGCTATGTGCTATACGTTTATTGATCTCGGCAGTGGCCGATGCGTGTGTGTGGCTCGTACCGTACACCTGACCGACTGACTGACTGACTACGGTGTCAGACTGTGAACCGATCTGTGAATCTCCATCAATGCATTGGAGCAGTGCAAAACGACGCCCCTTGCAATGCACTGCACTTGGGCGGCCACACACATCACATCAGGCTGCCAAGCCGCGCGCTCCCTCTTCAATTGCGAGCTTGCATGGGAGGCCGGCCACTCCCCTTCTCCCCTTTCTCCCCGATGCAAGGACGCTCATAGCTGCTCAGCTACACTGCCTGCAGCCGGAAACAGATCTGATCTGTGACCCGCCTGCAGAGATCAGTCAAGATGACGGCTGCGGCAGCAGCTGTGACCACCTGCAGCACCAGCAGCAGCAGCACTAGCAGCAGCAGCCGGAGGCGATGCTCTGACTGGAGGCCGCTCGTGGTGATCTGCGTGTTGACAATCTGGCTTTGCTGGACCTGCTGCGCGTCGGGCCAAGTTGCTTCATACTTGACCAAGGGCGATGTGGAGCGTCTCACGGCGGCACTCAAGGAGACAAAGAGAAGCGACAATGCATTCGGTGAGCAAGGCGGCCAGGCAGGCCGTGACGCAGACACACAGGCAGCACGCATCTCGTCTGCCTGTGTGACTGTCTGGTCGGTCCCCGCTTCATTCAGATAACATCAGTCACGCCTACTCGTACGCAGCGGTCGTGAAGGACAGCACAGAGGTGCACAGCACAACACACACACACACACACCGCGTCTACGCATGAGCGTGTTTAGCCAGCCAGCGATCCATCATCGGCCTCTCTCCTTCTGTCTCTCCTTCTGTCTGTCTGTCTGTCTGTCGAGCAGATCTGTGATTACCTGCAAGCGCAGCAGGGCGCGGACCCCTCGTCCGAGGCCCTGTATCTGTCTATCGGAGCGGCTCACCTGTCGGGGTGCAGCAAGAAGCCCAAGAAGACCGTCATCAAGGTGCTCGAGAACGCCGTGCTCAAGGTGGTGGGCCAGCAGAAGGAGGGGCCGCTGCCCGTGTCGGCACTAGCGGAGCTGTTCTACGCTGCCACGCCACTGGCCATCGCGGGGGTGAGTGAGTGAGGGTGTTGGTTTAGGGAGGGGTGCCAGCCACCGACGGGGTGGTGATGTGATGTGATGTGATGTGGTGGTGTGGTGTGGTGTGGTGTGGTGTGGTGATGGTGTGGTGATGGTGTGGATGTGTGTGTGTGTGTAGAGGAAGGGCGAGATAGAGTGGAAGACGGTGTGGGACCTGACGGTGGACCTGCTGTACGAGCATGTAAGTGTGTATGCTGGCATGCCACGACACGACACGCTTCGTTGTTGTTCATACGAACGAATGAACGAGCCTGTCCTTCCTTGTCTCCCCTGACTGACTGACGCAGACGGGCAAGGAGTCGGCTGCTGTGGGCTTCTCCATCCTCGCCAACATCTTCCCCGTCGTTGACAGGTGCGGCGCAGCACGACACAACACAACACAACACAACACATATCATATATGCTTCAACTGCTGTGGGTGTCTATGTATGTATGCCCATCTTCCTCCCTCTGCTGCTGCCCCATTCCATTCAGGGAGTCCATCGGTGTGTCGCTGAAGAACCTCCCCAGTGTGCTCTCCAAGGCACTACAGGCGGAAGACCCCAGCGCCGCCGTGAGCCAGCCACACACAGCAGTGCAGTGCACACAGTTCGTTGTTGCACCTGTGTCTGTCTGAGCCGGTATGTGTGTGTATGTGTGTGTGTATATGTGTTGTGTGTGTGTCAGCCGGCCCCCTCGCCCTTCTCTGCTGACAAGCGGATGAGCGACATCAAGGTGGCCGCTCTCCTCGTCGAGGCGTTCTTCAAGTGAGGCCGGGCCCCCAGGCACCAGCAACGCCCCATTGGTCCTCCTTTTTCGTGTGTGTGTGTGGTCAGGCTGGCGCCTGAGATGCACATCTCTGGCCCCATACCTCCCGCCATCATCGAAGACCTGGTGGGCGGAGAGGCGTGACACACAACCACCTCTCACACGCACACACACATGCATCCACACATCCCCCGTAGCCGGGAGAGTTGAGGGCCGTGCGCATCTCATCTTCAGGACTACCTGGTGGCCTTCCTCCGGGGCACACGCGTGTCAGCGGACATCGGGCACGCCTACATGGCACTGAAGGCGGCGGCCAACACGCAGACGGTCACTGGGGTGTCGTTCGCACCGCCACATGCCCAAGACATCAAGGACGACACCATACACATCAAGGTCAGCCAGTGACATACTAACAGGGAGGGAGCTGGGAGGGTGGAGCAAGGCAAGGCGTGTGTGAATCAAATTAGGAATGTCCATATCGTATCGGTGTGTGGTGTGCAGCTGTCAGTGTGTGGATTGCTGGGGGCCGAGGTGGGCGGCATCTCGGTGCGCATGCTGCCCGCCCCCATCACACAGCAACAGCCCATTGTAAGACAGACACACAGACAGACAGACAGACAGACGGCAACAAACAAACCGAACCAACCGAAACATCGTCAGTCACGTGACGGTTGCAGTCGCTTGAGCGCACGGGCAGCTGTGTGTATGAGGGGGCTGTGCCGACGGCCGAGGGCAAGAAGGCGTCAGAGATCATCGGCAAAAACCCCGCCGTCAAGTTCGGCATCACCGTACCCACACTCGACAAGGTCAGACAGACACCGTCAGACAGACACAGATAGATCGACACACGCGAGAGAAGCGAAACGTGTCTGTGTCTGTGGCTGTGTCTGTGGCTGAATGTCGGTGTGTGTGTGTGCTTGGTGTGGTGTGCAGGGGTCGACCGAGTACACTTTGGTGCGGAGTCTGTCTGCCCGCGCCAATGTCCGCGTCAGCAAGCTCACCGTCACCTCCTCAGCTTCCAAAGCAGCGCTGTACGCCCACACACACGACAGACAGCATATAGATGGCAGGCAGCCTCGTGGACGGTGTTGTGCTGTGAATGGGATGGATGGATGGATGGATTAGGTATGAGTACAAGGCTCCCAGCAAGGCCAAAGGCGGCAAGGGCACGAGCGAGCTGCCTGCAAGCCCTCTGGACAGCCTGACGCCCATCGTGGCCATCGACGACACACAGACACTCACCTTCACCGCTGCGGTGAGTGAGTCAGCACACCACACCCAACCCAGACAGACAGACACGACACAAACACACTAACCATTCACTCAGCTGTCTGTCGGCGTGTGCGTGCGGTGTGCGCAGCTGGAGGACGCATTGACAGGCGAGCCCCTGACGCCCCATCAGGTGGCGCTGCTCTTCGAGCTGAACAAGCCAGACCAAAAGGGTGAGAGAATACAGAGCAAGAGCCAGAGCCAGAGAGAGAGAGGCACACACAGACCGAGTTGTGCGTGTGGCATGTGGCATGTGTCCTCGGCCGCCATTGGTCCCTTCCCTCCCTGCAGACACTCCGTTGCCGATATACCGCCCCCGTCAGCAGATGATGGACAAGGGGGCGGCGGGGCGGTTCACACTCACTGTCGACCTCAACGGCGATAAGGTATGGTCACACGATGCGACGCACACAGGGGGGCGGATGGCATGGTGTGTCAACCAACATCAGAGGCCGGTGCCTGCTGTGGATGGCGTCTACTATGTCAAGATGCTCATCGGTCAGTGAGTGAGGCACACACACAGAGAGACGGCCACACTCATGGCATGGGGGCCTCTCTCTCTCTCTCTTTGTTGTCCTCCCCTCTCCTCTCCTCTCCCCCCCTATCTAATCCCTCCGTCTCGGCCGTGCAGGCGATGCCAATCTCTACGAGTCCATCAACTGGTGTGTCAGTTAGGGGTGGGGTGCGGGTGCACACCAAATGGACGGACGGGCCAGTATGTGTGGGATCATTCCGTGAATGTCAGGCGTCTTGGGGGCGTTCGTTTTAAGTTCTCTGCGCCGCTCAAGACCGCCACAGTGCCCAAACCTGACGGCACAGAGGTTAGTTGGCTACCCCACACACTGCATCTCTCTGTGTGTCTCTCTCTCTCTCTCTCTGTGTGTGTGTGTGTGTGTGTGTAGGAGATTGTGTTGAAGAGCGAGCTGCCATGGCGTGCCCGTCCCCTCATCCACCATCAATTCAACCCACCACCACCCTCACCCAACCCCCTGGTACACACAGACCACACACACACATACACACACACACCTGCCGACGTACATATCTGCGTCTGTGTCTGTGTGTGTGTGTGTGTGTTCAGATCCCGTTGGTGGCGTTGGTTTTGTGCACGTTGGTGCCCGTCGGTGGTCTGGTGTGGGCGTGGGGCAGGGTGCCCGCCAACATGGCCTGCTTCCCAAAACCGACCACCGAGTCGACACACTTCATCTACGCAGTGCTCTTCCAGGTGGGGGGGGGGGTGGGTATTTCTTGTCAGTGGGCCAGTGGGGGTGCGCATGGTATGCCTCTCGCTCTGTGTGTTCATCGATGTGATTGATGCGCCCCATGCATCCCATGCCATGCACATCACATCAGGTGTTGTTGGTGTCTGAGGCGGGTCTGCTGTTTTGGTTTTGGCTGACGAAATCGATCGTCACGTTTGTCAAGATACTTGTGCCCCTCAGTCAGTGAGACAGACAGACAGACAGACAGCCACACACCCAATCCAACCAACATACACGCCACACACAACACACTTTCTCTGTGGTGTGTTTGTGAATGTGTATGTGTGTGTGAGTGCAGCGTTTGTGGCGGTGGTTGTGGGCAACCAGGTCTTATCGCACAGCAAGACGGTCAGGGCAAGGCGAGCCGAGGGGCTGGCCAAGAAGACCGAATGATCCATCCATCCATCCATCAGGGCGGCTTACAGACATGTGTGTTCATAGTTGTAGACGAGACGACCGACCAGTCAGCGTTCGCTCGGAGTGTGTGTGTGGTGTGTGTTCATATCATATCTATGGGTGCGTCTGCGTCTGTGTGCCCTCCTAGCCGCGACTGGCCTCGCCCACAAAGACAGACACCACATTAGGGTGGGTGACGGACGGGACAGCGCGCAAGGCAGCCAGCCAGGCAAGCAGGCAGGCAGTAATTTATGGACTTCTCATGCTTCCTTCCAACTAATTAATCGCAACTACCTCTTAGCTGTATTTATAACGTGTCCGTCCGCAACGGCTCACGAAATGTGTCCCGGCATACCACACACAGCCATACGTGCGTGTGAAGCAGCATGAAGTCACACGTACACATCCATCCACGAGCGTACCCCAAGACGGCATGAAGTCAGCTCACTCAGTGAGTGGCGCGAGATGCCATCGGTGCACTGCAGTGCGACAACGAGACAGACAGACAGACAGGGCCGGCTGCACGCGCCCTCCGTGTGAACGGACCACTGGAGAGCCTCTATACACTGCAGACGAGGTACACACATGAATGAAGCGACCGACACCTCTACACTCGTCGACGGCTTAAAACAGCCGACAGACAGACACCCCTACCTAATCTGTGCGAGTACGCATCTCCCTCTTTCTCTCTCTCTCTGCCTGTGTCCATCCATCCAGGCAGGCAGGCAGGCACGACAAGCCGACCGATCGACAAGACACACGCATAGCATAGCATTGCATAGCATAGCATACGATTAATGGATAAAACAAAACAGCCAACGAACACACACACGACCGACCGACCGACAGGCCCCCATTCCTTCCTATTCTACATGACCCAACCCACACACACCTTGACGGCACGGACGGCACATGACATACATGTACAGACACACACAAAATAGCAAAACCAGGGAGCCCTGGGAGGGAGGGCTGGACAGCCATGCAATCGACACACACACACATGTACGCGACATCGCACTCACTCAGACGAGGGGGTGGGGGTGGGGGAGAGAGAGAGAGAGAGAGAGAGGCGGGAGTGGGTCTCCTCATTGGGAGCCCATCAATCAGACAGACAGGCAGGCAATTAGTAGCGAGACAGACAGACAAACAGACAGACACGCACGAACGAGCAACCAGGCATCAAGATCAGTACTTGAAAGCGATAAAGAGATACGAGACAAGAGGAGACGAGAGACGAGAGGAGAGGAGAGGTGGGGGAGGGCGGAAGGCAAAAAGACCTCCGCGGCCCCCAACGCCCCACCAAGCCACGCCACTTATGCACACAGAACTGAACAGAACAGAACAGCCATCCTCCGCGCATCCCATCCATGTGTGCCCGCACGACAGACAGTCTCTCCCTCCTCTCCTCTCCTGTCCTCTCAGACTTTTGCCTCGTGTCCGTTCTCGCTGCTGGGGGCGGTGAGTTTGTTCTCCACGCCCAGATTTCTCGGGCTGCAGGTCTCAATGACCTCGCCGGGCAGCGCGTCCATGTGGTAGCGGTAGCCGCTGCCGCCATGCAGGTGCACGTCCTGGCCGATCTCCTCCTCCTCAGGCGGACACCGCATGATGCCTGACACACACACACACACAGAGACAGACAGACGGCGGTTCCATTCCATTCTTTCTTCGATGCCTCCTAGTGTCTCGTTTGTTTGTGCGTACCCATCCACTTGCAAGGCAGCCAGATTGCCAGCGACCAGCAGACGGACCATGCCAGCACGGAGGCCAGCCCGATGAACTGCGCGGCCACCTGCATGGGCATGCCGCCCGTCTCCTTGTTGAGCAGTCCCGCCATGAAGACGCCCCAGAACCCCGCTGCGCCATGCACCGCCGACGCACCGAGGGGGTCATCCACCTAGCAAATAAACCACACACACCATCCATTTGCAAATTTATATGTAGGTCACGTATGCCATGCTGCAGCGGTTAATCCGTCCGTGTCGGGCTTGCCTTGATCCAGAAGCAGAGGTACTTGAAGAGGATGAAAGAGATGCCCGCCCCAATGCCCGTCAGCACGGCGCCCCAAGGGTACATGCTGTTGCACCCGCCGCAGATGGCCACCAGCCCCGACAGCACGCCGTTGGCCAGCGCCTCGAGGTCGTACGTCAGTTCCTTCCGGTTCAGGTAAGACTCGATCACAAAACATGTCACAGCTGACAAACATCACACAGAGAGAGAGAGAGACGTGTGTGTGATGGGGTGGAGTGAATGGTGGTGGTCTGAGGACCTCCGAGAGTGCCGCTGAGTGTGGTGTTTGCGGCGATGACTGACACAACCTCGTAGCCGCCGCGCGAGATGCCGAAGTTGCTGCCGGTGTTGAAGCTGTACCACCCCATCCACAGGGCAAACACACCCAAGATGTAGAGCGGCACGTTGTGCGGCTTGAAGCGGGACTGATCGACAGCAGGGTCAAAGCGGCCGAGACGGGGGCCGACCAGCCACGCGCCCATGAAAGCCATGGTCCCTGAGGCAAGGCACCAGACCAATCAAATCAATGACAGAAAAGACACCCATCCTCCCAGTCAACAACATGTGTCTGTCATGATGCACAGGCAGGCAGGCAGGCAGGCTCAGGTACCTGAGTGGAAGTGGACGAGCCCCGCGCCAGCGAAGTCCTTGTACGAGATGGGGTCGAGGTGCAGCAGCCAGCCGTCGGGATGCCACCCCCAGTGCAGCAGCACGGGAAACACGATGGCGCACTCCACCAGCACGAACCACGCATACGCCCGGAAGTCTGTCCGCTCCGCTAAGGCGCCAGAAATGATGGACGCCGTGACGGTGCAGAAGGTCCACAGGAAGAACCAGTCCCGATTGACGATGTCCGGCCAGATGCCTGGTGGAGACCAAACCACACACACAAGCATAGCAGACAGAAATATGCAGCAGGGGACCGCATCGCTACACAGCCTATGGTAGATATGTGGTCAGTGCTACTGCCTGACTGACCAGCGAATTCGCTCATGCCAATGAATCCGATGCCCGTGTCGTCACCGAAGGCGAAGGCGTAGCCAACCAGCCAGAAGGCAATGGTGCCGAAACACACGTCAAACAGATCTGGGCAGATACGCAGACAGACAGACAGACAGCAAATGCACTGTGCGTGTGTGTGTGTGTGTTTGTGTGTGCGAGTGTGTGCTGCTGACTCTTCATGAGTATGTGCTGCACGTTTTTGGACGCGACCATGCCAGCTGGGCACAGCAAGGACCAACAAACACACACACACATACACGCACACACGTCCACAGTGAACGCCTAGTGTGAGTGCACTGCACACCTTCGAGGAGCGCCAGGCCGCCCTGCATGAAGGAGATAATGATGGCCGACAGAATGATGAACCTGACACACATGCAGCACACACACACACGCACGAGCACAGATCTGGTGCATTGTTGACTCATTGTGGACATGGGATGGCTTCCTTACAGCGTGTCGAAGGTGGCGGCGTTGAGCTCCTCCTGCTCTGCCATCTTGGTCTTGAGGCTTTCTATCTCAGCCATCAGGGCTGATGGATCCATCGTTTCAGACATGGCCAGGACAGCTGGTGAGGACGGTGAGCGGTTAGGGCTCACTCCGAAAACGGGTGTGCGGAAGATTCTCATTGGGCAGCGTTCATCCAAATGCAAGCTGAAGCTCCGCAGCCATTGCGCACCAAGATCCCTCTGAGCGCCTGTTACGCACGCCATCTGAGGCCTCGGAAGTGACGCCCGTTTCGTCACACCAGCAGCAACCTCCCCCGGGACGAAGCATGACCGACACTGTGCACACGCCCCCCCTCACCGACGCGGAGCTGGAGAAGCTCGACGCCAAGGAAATCGCCAAGATGGCCTACAAGGAGGTCTCACTCCTCTACAAGAAATACTACGCATTCAAAGGTGAGGCCTGGGGGAGGGGCAGATCCACATAGATCTATCGGTGCACTGGCTGCGTCCTGTCCCTCATGTGTGTGTGTGCGTGTGTGTGTGTGTGCAGAGTCGAGCGTTAAGGAGATTGACAGACTCAGGTGACTAAGGCAGACACGCAACGAATGCCCCAAACCCGCATGAATGCACCCATTTGGCTGTCTGGCTGTGTGTGTTGTGTTAGGGAGGAGGTGCACGCCCTCCGAGGCAAGGCCCCCGAGAACAAGGGGACCTTCTGACACATACGTACATCGACCTGGCGGCGGGGCGGGCGGGGCGATGAACAGACAGCTGGTTTCTCTCGCTAGCTGGACAGACAGACAGACAGAAGAATACGGACACGTACGTGTTGTACTGTACATCACATCATGCCTGTGAGCCTCTCTCCCTCCCTTCCTCCCTGCCTCCCTGCATGTCTATCGCATCGCATCGCACCTGATCGCACACACGACACACACTACGCTGCTGGCCTGCCTGGCTGATTCCTGGTTCCAAGTTTTTTCACCACATGACATGACTTCTTCCCATCCGCACACGACTGTCCGAGGGAGAGGGCATACATGCATTTGGAGGAGAGGAGAGGAGGGTGAGAGGAGCAGAAAGGCCTTGATAGTACCTCAGCAGCGGCCTGTGGGTGGATGGGTCGATGGGTGTTTCTCTGCTGTGAGACTGGGTGGTTTTCTTGATCCACTGTTTTCATTTGCCTTGCCGAGGGGCGTTTCGGTCAAGATGACTACCGCTCTCTCGGGTGGCCCTTAGGTCAAGCGGCCCACTTGCCACAAGGTGGGCCGCTTCTCGTGAGGGTGGCCTGTCTGAGCTGGAACATCGTGGCAGGAAAGAGCTGCGGCAGTGAGTGGGCGGAGGTAGGCCGTGTGCCCAGGCAGTTTTTTGTCTGGCGCATGCAGTGCAGCGGCGAACAATGGGATAAGGTAGACATGTGACGTACGTCCATGGGTTGGATGATGCGATGCGATGCGTGTATGCCATGCGTAAGGACGTTTGCTGAATGCCAAGACATGGTGTGGGGTGCACAGTTTCACTAACGATGCGAGAGCGAGAGGGACACGTATTGACACAAGAAGGAAAGGAGCACAGAGAGGAAGTCTCACACCGAAATGCACACGCACACACACAAAGATACACACACACTTACAGCGATCGGCTGTGTGGGCCCACCGCCCGTCTCGCCTCTATCCATCCATCCATCCCTCAGTCGTCCTCCCCTTCCTCCTCGTCGGCTCCGTTGTCTGGCTGGTCCTCTTCGCCCTCGTCCTCCTGTTCGCTGCTCTGCCGCTTGCGCTTCTTCTTGTTCTTGTCCTTCTCGTTCTTCTCCCTAACGGCGTCCTTCTTCTTCTTGCTCTTCTTGGGCTGGGGCTCTGCATCCTCCTCCTCCTCGTCTTCATCGGGCTGCTGTTGCTCTTGGTCTTGGTCTTGGTCTTCCATCATGATGTCCTCCTCTGGCTCGGGCTTCGGCGCCTGATGCAGCGGGGGGGAGGGGAACGATACGACACACATACGTCCAGTGGATGGGATGTCTCGCTACGTCTGGGTGGGGCAGCCGACCTGAAATGCGTCAAAATTGATATCGAAGCTCCGCCACCTCTTCATTGTGGCCTTGGCCTCGCGCAGCACGTGGGCGGCGTCGGGCAGCTTCGACAGATACGACTCGGCACGCTCGAAGTAGTAATCCACCCTGACAGACAGACAGACATGGCCACACCATACACGCGCATAAACATCCACACAGTGTCTCCCTTGTTGTTTGCCTCCCTCCCTCGTCTACTCACTTGGGGATGTAGTCCATCTGTGCTTTGGTGTTGCCCTTGGTG
The DNA here is from genome assembly GCA_001179505.1 of Vitrella brassicaformis. NCBI lineage: Eukaryota > Vitrellaceae > Vitrella > Vitrella brassicaformis. The sequence continues at coordinate 421,417 of CDMY01000356.1, read as the reverse complement.
GCCTTGGCCTGCTCCTTGTTGGTCTTGACGCCCGGCAGGTTCAGCTGCCGCTGGCGCAGCTCGTAGAACCTCTTGACGAGGTCCACCAGCTTGCTCTCAGCCGCCTTGTACTTGACCGACACCAGATGCTTCAACACCTTCTCGCTAAACAGCTGCATACACACATCCATCCATCCATCCATGTGTGTGTGTGTGTGTGGGAGACACGGTTCAAGGAATTCACCTTGAACAGCTTGAGCAGGCACTGCATGACGTCCTTGAGGTGCTGCGGGCGCGGCACCTCCATGCAGTGCTGCAGGCACAGGCACACGAGCTCCATCTGCCCGAACCCGGCCTCCCACAGCGACTCGATCTCGCGCCGACGCTTTTCGGCGCCTGCCTTCTTCTCCTTCACCGCTGCAGCGCGGATCTTCCACATGCGATCCCACACGTACTCAAACCTGTCAATGAGGATGGATGAGACACATACATCCCCACTTCTCCCTCCCTCCATCCCTCCCTCCCTCCCTCTCTCCTTGTGTGTGTGTCTGTCCTCTGCCTCACTCACTCCTTGACGGCTTGTGCGAGCATGGTGCATATGATTTTGATGCCCTGGTTGGCGTTGTCTGCGGTGAAGCCGAAGGGGCCGTACTCAGAGGCGCGGTCACGACTAACGCGCCGCACCTGAAAGAGAGGGAGAGAGGAGACACGTCGGCATGGATCTGACGTACACGTGCGACATGAGCTGAGCGCACCTGACCAACGGTGTCCTCGTCTCCAACGCCGCTCTCCTCCATGGTGGCCTCTCGCTTGACGACCGGCTCGGGCTTGACCATGTCCTCGTCGTCGTCATCGTTGTCCTCCTCTCCCTCCTCGTCTTGATCTTGCTCATCCTCATCGTCCTCATCGGCGTCGTCGTCCTTTTTCTTCTTTTTCTTCTTCTTGGCCTTCTTGGCCTTGCGCTTGGCCGCGTCGGCCTCGAGCACCCTATCGCGGATCTCCTGCAGACAGACAGACACACAGACACACATGGATGGATGGATGCAGGGGCGTTTGTGGGGATGTGTGGATGGGATGGGTACCCCAGCCATGAGTTGGAGTGTCTCGATGGCTTTGTTGCCCCTCCTCCACGCCTGCACGGCCATGAGGTGCTCCATCATGGCCTTGAGCACCCCGCCCTTGAGCGCCGCCACGTGCTTGTCGAAATCCTCGCTCTTTGACATCTCTACCAGCTCGTCCATGGCGTACTTCCTCCCACGGTTCAGCACTGACAGCACCCAGCGCTCGCGGCGGCTCACGTACACGGACAACTCGTCCACCTCACCGCCACCACTGCCGTTGCCCCCCTTCTTGTTCTTCTTCTTCTTGCTGGCCTTGCTGGGGTCGCACTCCAGCTGGGTGCATGCGGCAGCCATGAGCCGACTGGTGGTGTCGAGGGTGGCAAGCAGGTGCTCGACGGCCTTGGAGACCTCGGCGAAGGACGGCAGGCGGGCCGCCACGGCGGGTTCGCAGCGAGCCTGGATGAGCTCGAAGAAGGGCAGGCCGCGGGTGAGGAGGTCCTCGATGGTCTCTGCATACATAGATGTGCATCCACCACACACATGTACACGGACACGTACATATGTTTATTTGTATGTGTATGTATGTGTGTGTCTGTGTGTGTCTGTACGTTCGATGGATCGGCAGACGACGTCGAGAATGGCTGTGGCGTCCTTGATGGGCAGGTGGGCGTCGAGCTCATCCCAATTCGGGGGCGGAGACCCGGGGAAGTGCTCCATGTCGAGACGTGTCAGGATCTCGTTGAGCTGCTCCTTTCTCCTCTCCTCGGCGCCGCTCGTGACGAATGCCGCCATCGTCATTGCATAGCCGCGATACAGCGTCTCGGCACCCAGACTGACCCCACCACAGGTGGTGGTGGCCGCCTTGCCGCCCTCCCCCTCCCCCTCCCCGCCAGCGCCACCCACGTCCATCGCCGCATCACGATCACCATCCTCTTTGTCCTGCTGCTGCTGCCGCTGCTCCCTGGTGTGCTTGAGTATCTGGTTGAAGAGCATCTCGGCCATCTCGTGTAGCAGCCCAAACGCCATGCTCCATGAAGACGGCGGCCGGAACACGGCCTTCTGCGGCTCCTTCTTGGGCCTGCCTGCCGCAGCCTTGCCCTTGGCCTTCGCCTTCGCTTTGCCCTTGGCCTTGGCCTTGCCCTTCGCTGCTGGTGTTGGGGCGGCGGGCCTGTCGTCATCCATGTCGTCATCATCATCGTCGTCGTCTGAGTCGCGCATGTCCTCATCGCTGTCGTCGGATTTCTTCTTGCTCTTCTTGTTGTTGTCGCCCTTGTCTCCCTTCTTGTCTTTGGCGGCCTTGGGCTTCTCTTTCTTGGGGGGGATCTTCGTCCTCTTGGTGCGCTTGATGTCGGCCGCCATGGACGTGTTGGCCAGAGCCACCAGCGACTGTGCGATGGCAGGGAAGTGTCTGAGGGCAGAGGGCGCCCACTGCCCGCCCGTGACCGTGAAGGCCTGAGTGACGTTGCGCGTCACGGCAGCGTCCTCCTCCCACCCGTTGGTGTCATCGACGTCATGCTGATCGTTGTCTGCATCCACCGCCTGACCCTCATGGTCGCTGCCGTTGGGTTGCTCGCCGCCCTTGGTGGCGGCGGCTGCCTTGGTGCTGGTTGTGTCCTTGGCGAGTTTGGGTGAGAGGATGCGTATGGACCAGACGGTGATGTGGCGGATGGACATGGTGGACCGGTACAGATGGGGCACCGCATCGACGGACGTGCTGCCGCTCAGCGTGGCGCCGAGACCATCAAGAGCCCGCTGACGCGAATGACAGCAACAGACAGACAGACAGACAATACTGTAGTGGGTGCGTGTTGTGTGGAGGTTTGCTCTGCCCCTCCCACCTACCTGGCACAGAGCGAGTATGGTGTGATGTGACTTGGCCAGGTGCCGCTGCAGCGTGTCATCGTGGTCCGCCTGCTGCTGCGCGGGGCCGTCGCCGTCGTCCAGGTCCATCGGCTGCTCGGCAGTGCCAAGTTGAGCAGCAGCGTCGCCTCCGTCCGGCGGCTTGGGTGAGTCTGACACCCACGACATCAACTGGCTCAGGGCGGGCCACGTCACGTTGGGCGGCACCGCACTCAATCGACTCAACGCCTGTTTACACGGACACAAGGAGAGATGTGTGTGGATACTAAGACGGCGTGTGTGTGTCTCCGTCACTCCCCTCCCTTGCTGACCTGTTTCGAGTGTTTCTGGTTCCTGGCTTCCTCGACGGTCACCTTGACGAGCTGGCCATGGAGGTCAAGGCATTTGCTGAGCAGCTGCGCCTTGTCCTGGTCACTCAGCCGCAGGTCGTGGGGGTGCCTGCCGCCCTCTATCTCGCCGTCGTCGTCCTTGCTGGGGGTCGAGCACAGGCAGACGTAGGATGCCAGCCCCTCCAGCATCGAGAAAAGCAGAAACAGGATCGACATGTTGCGAGAACCAGCCCTGGCCAAAGACGGACAACGAGCAGGCGGTCTTTCCGTGCTGGGTTTGGTGGGTGGATGCCTACGTGGACAGTGCGGAGAGGTCAATGTCGTGTTTGTCACCATCGAAGAAGTTGAACGTCTCGACGCGGCAGTGGCGGAGTGTTCGTGCCACCCCGACCAGCATGTGGTGCAGCGTCGTCAGGCCGCTCGTCAGCTGCGCGTCACGGCCACTGGTGTGCGGCTCTCCCTGAGGCTCGCGGACCTTGGCGTCGTCGTCCATGCCCTCACCCTTACCCTCCTGCTGCTCATGCTCGTGCTGATGCGTGGACGTGTGGCAGACGGCGATGGTATGGTCGAGTCTGAAACACAATGCAGAGAAGCGGGAGGTGAGCCGGATGGATGATGTCCTTGCTGCTGTCGTGTCTCTGCTCATGGGTGTATGTGCACACACCTGACAAGTAAGGCGAGCAGCAGCTGGAGGGGCTGCCCCATCACCTGGAGGGGCGTCACCTTCCTCCCCTGCTCGCCCCCTTGCGTACCAACACCGCCCTGCACACATCCAAGACAGCAAACAACACACACAATGAATGCATTTTCACCTCTGCCAGCAGCAGTAGCAGCAGCAGCAGCCCACCTTCTTGCCGCCGACAGGCTGAGGCGGGCCCTCCTTGGGTATCAGCAGGTCATTTAGGGTCAGCCCACTTCTCGACTCGTCCACGCGTCTGCCCCCGGCCCCTCTATCCCCCTCGCCCCTCTCCGCTGCAACGATGCGATCGATGTTCTTCAGAGCTACTCTCAAGGACCTTTCGAACTCATCTACCAACAGCTGCAGAATGCGACTACCGAAGCTGCTTGACACGTCACTGCTCCTCGCTGGGCTGGGGAATGGGGCGGCCGCAGCTGCTGCTGCGGCCGTTGCGGCCGCCGGTGCTGGTGCTGGCTGTGCGGGGGCGTCTTCGTGGCTATCGATGGCACTGGTGGATGCCAACGACGTCCAGAGCGACTCGAACAGCGCACACAGACCGACGTAGATGTCGTGCTGCACCGTGGGGTCGTCCCGGACCGCTCTCACGAGGATGCCGGCGCACTCGTCGAATAGCGACTCGGACCCTCGCCCCTCGTCCCGCCGATGGCCGCGCTGCTTTGCCCCTCCACCCATGCGCACCTCGTGGACCACCTCTGGGTCGTCTCGACCGCTCGATGTCGGCTGCATGTCATTGTCCTTGGCCCAGCCCTTGTGGCGAGGGAAGCCCTCGGCCACCAGGGCACCGAAATCGGTGGCTGTGCCGCCCATGGCGAACGCCAGCAGATGGATGAAGCCCCGTGTGGCGACCAGTCGTGGCGCGAGGGGTGTGACCATGATGGACTTGCGCAGCGCAATGATGAGCGACTCCTGGAGAAAAAGGAGAAGGGGAATCTCGCTCATATATATGTGTCTAACCCCTGTGCGTGCGAATGCACCTACCTGTAGGTCTGGGTGAAGAGAGAAGAGTGGCGCGAGGGCTCCGAAGAGCAGGTCTGCATGGGAGGGGGTGAGCCGGGGGGCCTCGTACAGGGCGTCACGGAGGTGCGCCAGATGCGACGATAGCAGTTTGCTACTGAAAGTCAGAGAGCACGACAGAGATGTACATGTCATGTCAATACCCATGCATGTGTCTCTTGTCGGGTCAGGTCAGGGGTCACTCACTCACCCGTGTTCCTTTGCGATTCGCCAAAGGATGAATGCCACGACACGTGCCTCCTTGATGCGCACGTCCGACGACAGCACTCGGGGCAGCAACGTGCTCAGGATCGCACCCCTACGCTCGACGAACCTCTTAAACACCTTGATCACCATCTCACACCCCAGCGCCATCATGCCCTCGCCCCCCCTGCCCACGGCCTTGCCCCCCAGCAGCGCGTACGCCAGCTCGAGGTAGCGGGCGGCCATGTCGGAATTCTCGCTATCGCAGGTTTGGCCGAGGCCGCCCTTGACCGCCCAGCTGATCTCGAAGGCCGTGAGGGGGTCGGGCATCATCTCCGCCACTCTACGCAGAATGGCGGTCGTCCACCTGATGGAGGGGCGCTTCTGGAGGCCGGGGAGGGTGGGTGAGGTGATGCCCGCGATGAGGTCTGCGGCCGGGGGTGGGGTGAATGAGGCCATGAAGAGGCAGCGCAGAGTGCTGATGGTGGCGTCCTCATGGCCATCTGCACACACATGAGAGGGAGGGAGTGCGTGTGAAGTTGTGTGACGTCTGGTGTGCTGGCCACGCTGTGAGGATCCTCACTTTTGGCGGTTTGTTTCTTGTCGTCTTCGTCCATCTCTATGTCGAGGAGACTGCTGGGAGACCTGCTGGTGGCCAGCGACATGGACAGCAGAAATGGAGACATCGAAACGTTCTGCGATCTGCAGATACATATACAGACACACACCTAATGCCTTTGCTCCTTGCCATGGATGGATGGATGGGATGACGCTTGGTTCTCCCTCACTTGAGCAGTTTGATGAAGTTGAATCCATAGAATGTCTGTGCCTGCAGCAGCAGCACCACGTGAGCCTGCAGTGCTCCATCATACGACGCCTGCGCCAATGGCCGCGATGATTCCAATCGCCACTTAGCCCTGCCAGCAATGAATGCCACACACAACACATCCATTATCCGTATACTTGGGTGTGTCTGCGCCCTTCCCGCCCCTGTCCGTCCATTCCTGCATGCTCACATCCGCTGGTCCAGCTCTGCGAAGTACGATGCGACCTTGCGCAAACACTCGCCCTTGACCTCGGCCGTCCCCCGCTGCACCACCGAGAACAGCTCCACCACCACCTGGGGCAGATGGTCATACGCTTCCGCTATCGCACTCTCACTATCCCTCTCGCGGCCATCGTCATCTTGCATGTTGTCCTTGTCCTTGTCCAGCCGTGTGGCGATCTTGAGCTGCTTGCAGGTGCTGTGGATGAGCTGTCGTAGGTCATCGGTTGTCAGCGGGAGGTCGCCCAGCTGCCGCAGCAACACCGGGATGGCGCGAGGGGACCTGACAAGGAAAAAAGTCAAAGAGCAGCCATGTGTGTGTATGTGTATGTGTATGTGTATGTGTATGTGTCTGTGTATGTGTAGCTGACCATTCCTCCGCACCCCACAAACGCGTCAGCCATTCGTCGACGTACCCCTTGCCCGTCATCTCCTCTCCCTCCCCGCCCCTCTCCGCCATCGTTATGCCCTCACACCGCCCGCAGGACTCCAGCAGGGACGACAGCAGCTCCAGGCACTCCACCCCGTGGCCGCCCTTCCCCTTGCCGCCCTTCCACTTGCCGCTCTTGTCGGACTTGGCCGACTGCCGTGGCGACCCGCTCCCCTTCTCCAACGCCACTTTGAAGACCCTCTGCACCAGGAGGTCGAGCGCCTCGGGGCTCATCTGTGGGATGCACGTCATGATCTGCTGCAGGGCCCACGACACCACCTTGGCCTCAACCGTCGGCTCCGTCATGAACACCTGCAGCAGCGCCAAAGCGACGTTGCAAAGGCGCTCGGGCGCCGCGTCGCCATCGGCGGGTGAGCCGGCCAGCAGGACGGCGATGATGGCCTTCTGGTCTCTCAGCGATATGCCGGTGGGCTTGCCCGGCACCGACGGCCGGAAAGCGTGGCGCAGCAATTTGCAGATCTGCTTGCGGGTGAGGCTGTGCGCGTCGAGGTGGCTGATGAGCGGCTTGAGTTTGTCGTGCGGGAGGTTGGACAGCACCACGAGGGAGAGGCTGGATGACTGCGATTGGGACTGGCCGCCCTGCGTGAAGGCCATGGCCCTGTTGCTCTCTGTGAGCTCTGTGGCCAGTTCCAGCAGCTCATCACACATCGTGTCGTAATCCAGGTCATCCTCCCTCCCACGCTCCATGGCGGGAGCAGATGGATACGAAAGGAGCAGAACTTTGGCGAAGAACTTTTGTAAACTCTCTCAGCAAAAAAGGATTCACAGCAGCGCCTAAACTCCTGTGACACACTCGCCACACGGCCTCAAGGCTTGTGCGTCGCAGCCATCCTTGTGTGGAGCGACATGGCGGTTTTTCTCGACGCTGATGCAATTCCCCGCTGCTATCGCAATGGAGGTCAGCGCCTCTTCCACTCATCCACTCGCACGGAACCATGGCACACACACCCGCCATGATGCGATGCGCTTCAGGGTCCCAAGCTGTTTCATACCGGGCTCGCCCATCTCAGTCGGGCAGCTCTACTTCCCGCCTACTCCCTCTACTTCCCGCCTGCCCTGCAGTATGTCAGTCAGTATGTCAGTCAGTCAGAGCGCGACATGAATGGCCGCATCCAGTGGGCCACACAAGCTCTCTCCTACGCGCACCCACAGCCATGCACCCCCCTCCCCCATCTAAATCTGATCACTCGTCAGCCTGCTGTCTGTCTAAGTGAATGGTCGTTCGATCCACTGGCGCACCTCTGCCTGAGTGCCGGCGAAGCCGACCTCTTTGCGGCAGATGTCACACTCGAACGTGGGGATGGGCCGCTTGTCGGCCTCGCTCTCAGCTCGGGCGTTGAGCCGCCGAATGCGCCGCACCCGAGCCTCGTGGCGCCGCCGGCGATCGGCATAGCAGTGGCCGCACACACACAGGTGCTTGCACGGCACATACATGATCGACGCAGCGCCGTGCTCGCCGAAACGTATCACACACTCGCCAGCCGTGTCGTCAGCGCTGCCATGTGGCTGCTGTGGCTGTGGCCGTGAGTGTGGCTGGAGTGGGGGAGGGGCGCTTGAGCTGCTGGACGAGGGTGGCTGGGATGAATGGGGCGGCTGCTGGACGGTCAACTCGGCCAGCCTGATCGACCGCACAGTGAGTGCATGATGAGTGTTCCTCCCCTGGTTGCATTATGTGGTGCGTACCTTCGCTTGAGCTCCTCATTCTCACGCTTGAGCACCTCATTCTCACGAGACGTCCCGGCGATACTGAACACATCCGATCAATCCGTTCAAGAACAATTGATCGGTCATCGTGTGTGCGTACCTCTCATCTCCACCACCACCAGCAGCAGCAGCAGCGGCGTATGGTGATGCCGAGTGTGGCAGTGTTTGGTCGTCCTCCTCATTTTCGAATATCGGACCCGGAAGCGGCACCTCACTGTCAGGGATATCCTCATTAGCCCACGACCCGTTGGACCATGACGGCCACTCATAAGGCCTGACAGACAGACAGAGAACACAAGTATGAGGGCACCTGCAAGCAGCTCATTGGTATGCACGAGCGTACTCTGGAGCCGTGTGGTGGTATTGCGATGAGTCGTCGTATGAGCCGCTGAAGGGATGGCCGTCACCAGCCTGCCCTCTCCCTGCTTGAGTGAATGAGTGTGTGGCGTACGATTGGTCAAATCGCTGAGACGAAGACGCACTGGCCGCGGCTGCTGCTGCTGCTGGTGATAATGGTGGCTCACTGGGGTAGTTGTAGCCATTAGACGAGGAGGTGGCTGCTGCTGCTGCTGCTGCTGGCGATGGCTCGGTAGGGGCAAAGCCGTAGCTACTGGACGGCAGGAAGGCACCATACGAAGAAGAGGTGACACCACACGACACAGATGAAAAGAGACAGCGAATTGGAGGCGGCTGTGTGTATACCTGTGCTCAGACAATGGCGGCGGGCAAGAGGCATCATCCAACTCGTCAGAACTGTCCTGTCCCAATGACAGCTCCAATGACCTAAGCAGAAGATGAACAGAGCCAACCAGGTGTGTGGCCACGTGTGGCGATTCATCGTTCTGTCTGCATCTGACTTGGGAGACTTGACGAGTGGCGGAGGGCCCCGGTGAGACGAGGGACGATCCACACTCGAGGACGGGGGAAACATAGCCCTGGACACGGTATCTTCTTGAGGGCCCAGCGGCGCCGCTGCTGCTGCGGATGCGCCACTGGCATGGCCACCAGACGACAGCGACAAGGAGGGCGGGGATGGCGGGGGCATCATCATGGCGGCGGTCGTGGCCTCGTGGAGTGACGCACGGATGGCCATCTGGCTTTGCTCGTCATCCTCACTGCACACACAGAATATATGATACCTCTGCCGTGCTTGTGCACTGCACGTCTGTAGCAAATAACGGACCTGTCGTCTTGGTGTCGGTGCTCTGGGTAGCGAGCGTCGTTTGCCGCTCGGAATGACGGCGGTGAGGCAGACGCAGATGCACATGCCGCGGCGGCACCTGACGAGTGAGACGAGGGCCTGCAAACCACACAAGGGATGCAGTTGGGAGAGGCTCAGCACTGGCCAACGGAGATCACCTGTGTCTGTTCGGCCGACGAGTGCCCTTGTTGTCGGCGTCATCAGCAGCTGCCGCAGCCGACAGCAGCCTGCATGACAGCCGCAATAAGTGAGCAAGTGTGTGGTGGGCCTGGCTGTGCCGACCTCTGCACTGGGTCTGTGTCTTCGCCGTCAGCGCCACTGTCTTCTGCGTCGCTACCAGCGTCACGCTCAAGACCCTCCTCAGCCACCCACTCAACACGCCTACAAGAGCCCCTAACGACATGAGAAGATGGGTGCACGATAATCACCCATTGGTGTGTGAGTGAGGTGGCCTCATGTCGGCCTGTCAGTGCCTTACTTGGGATACTTGACGAGTGGCGGGGGGCCCCGGTGACATGACGGACGATGTCCACTCGAGGACGCGGGAAACGAGCCGTTGCTGACACAAAGAGAGACGACGACACACAACAACACCATTCATTGTGCACATCCATTCATCCCCTTCTCTCTGTCTGTCTGCCTACAGCTGCTGTGACGCATGTGCTAGAGGCGGGAATCCATCATCGGCACCGCTCGGCGATTGGTGTGCAGGTGAGAGGGGCCGGGGGGGTGGGGGCGGGTGGGATGTGCTCGACGACACAAACGATCGCCGCCTGGCCGACTCGCGCAGCTCCTCAGCCGATGGCAGACGGGGAGTGGGAGGGGCAGGCCGAGACAACAGGGCTGGTGCAGCAGCCGGGAGGCCCAGCCCCCTGCCTCTGCCCAATTTGCTGCCTGCCAATGGGCCCGGAAGGCGCTCCTCGCGCGGCGTCTGATCGGCCGTCGACACACCGCTGGGGCGAGAGAGCAGCAGACGGTCAGCTGACGGCTGCTCAGTCTTTTTGGGCTTGCGTGTGGGAGGCTGGAAGGGCGAGAAGGGGGAACGAGTCGACTCTTTGGTGTGGGCAGGTGGCTCGCGTCTGGTGGGTGTCGCCTTCTGCTGTTCGAGCTTGGTTGTCTGCTTCTGGCTTTCGACGGCGCGGCTGGCGAAAGCTGACCTCAGCAGGAGGGTGTCGATGTCTTCATCTTGATCATCGGCTGCCCCACTGCTGTCCGCCTGATCGTCTTCGCCGCCCGGCGGGCTGCTGGTGGAGGTGGAGGTGGCTGTGCTGGGCTGCCTCTTGCCCGCCCTCTTGCCCTGATTCTTGTCCTTCTTCTTGCTCGCCTCCTTCTTGTTGGCCGCCGTCTTCTTCTTGGCCGCCTCCTCTCTGATGAGGGCCTCCGCATGGGCGTCGGCCTCTTTCTGCTGTCGCGCCAATTCGGCCGCTGTGGGGGCCTCCCTGAGCTCTCGTGTGGCCTGTCGGCCCTTGCGCTTGTCGCGGTCCTCCTTCCTCTTCTGCAGCCGCTCCTGCGCCTCGATGGTGGCGGGGCGCGGCTCGGGAATGGGCAGCTCGTTGGCCACGGTCGACACCAGCTGGCGACTGCGGTGGTCCTTTTGTGTGGCGGTGGGCATGCGGGCGATGTCACCGCCCGCTTGGAGCAGCACACGGATGGTGGTCTTGACGTGGGGAATCCGGATGGTGGCCCGGTCCCTCTCGGTCTGCTCCGTGTTGTCGTCCTGCAGCCGTTGGGTGTCCTCGTCGAGCTGTTGGGCAGCACGGGTGAGGGGTGTGTAGGTGGGGTCATTCGGCAGCCCTCTGTTGACGTCAGCAGCGGCGAGGCGGCGACACAGAGACGCAGCGACACAGTGGGAGCCCCAGTCCGCCGCGAAGTGCAATGGAGTCCATCCATCATTGTCCACGGCCCTGAGGTCGGCCCCGTTGTTCACCAGCAGGTCGAGATAGATCTCGATGAACCGCTGGGACCAGACGGGAGGGCCCGCGGCCGCCCAATGCACCGGATTGGTGCCATCCGGGTCCCGCTCTGTTGCGAGTGTGCTGTCCCGCTGGATGAGCTCCCGGTAGAAGGACAGCAGGGTGGCCTCGTCAGCCTCAGTCGGCTGATCCGTCCGACGAGAAGGCGGCACCATCAGCACGCATCGCCCCTGCAGCTGGATGCCTGAAACAGACAGACAGACAGACAGCCACCATGCTGTGTGTTCCGTGTCGTGAGTGCTGTGAATGGGTGCGTACCTGGCTGGCCGATCAGGAGGTCGAATGCGGCCCGATTGCAGGCTCTGATGGCCACAACGATGGGCGCACACAGATCACCCGCATTGATGTCCGCCCCTCTCTCGATCAGGACTCGCATGATGGCGAGCTGGAGGCTGGGGGTCTGCCACATGGGCAAGACGACGGGACACCCACAAGCCTCCATGTCGTCGTCCACGTCCCTGTCGGCTGCCCAGATGGATCGCACGCGGTTGTCCGAGAGGTTGTCAGGGCACAGCGCCAGCAGCGGATAATCTGCATAGCTAGAATGGCCATTCTCATCATCCGTATGTAGCCACAGCTCCACATTGGGGTCGGCCTTATGCTGCTGGATCACGTCCGTCACATGCTGTTCGCCGGTGACTGTGCGGCGGAGGATGCGCTCGGATAGCCGTCTGCTAGCGCCACTGGTGCCGGGAGGGAACCAGTTGTGTGGTAACGGCGCACCTGTGGTTGGCACAACGGGCAAACACATACAAGATTACTAACGATGAGCTCTGAAGGGCGATTCTGATTTGTGTGTCGGTGGATCGGCCGGCGTGTACCTGTGTTCTGTCGTCCCCGGCTCTGCCCGCCGACACCGCGGCCCCCTTCAACACGGACAACACCTGCACACGCACACACGCACACACACACACAAATACACATACACGAGCAGTCGTGACCGTGCTGCCTTGCTATATCTCACAGCTCGTCGCTCACCCTCGTCAAATAAAAGCCGTTGGTCTCCTCCCCGGCTACATCGTCTGCAAAGGAACACACACATCCACACACACGATGTTGCCTTGTGTGTGATGTGCTGCATTTGTCTGAGCTGAGTGTACCTTCATCGCCATTGCCACCGTCTGCCCGGCCAGCAGGGGCCATGTCGGTGTTCTGACGGCCCGACGACATCGCTCTCACTCACTCAAACACACAGACAGCTGCACCATGGAACACACACACAGAGATGGGCCTGGTGTGTGCCTGTGTGTGCCTGTGTGTTGCGTGCATCAGGGCTTGCCTATCAACGTATGAGGTGACCATTCATCAATCCGACTCGCCCGCCGACAAGGCAGACCTGAAGACCACCAAGGCAGACCTGAAGACCACCAACACACACCGGGCTTGTGAGTGAGCCAATCGCCGCATCTTCCCACTCACCGTCGGACGAGAAGCCGCTACGTGGCGCGATGGATAAGGCCGCTAATGGATCTCGCGAGAGGCGGCTGAGCGGTGGACAAGCGGACTCGTCCGCTCAACAGGTCCTCACTGCACTGCGGGCCTGAAGGACGAATCGTTTCGTTTTTCTCGCCCACTTTCTTTGGCTCGCATCGATCGGCTGCAGGCCGACAGAGGAGGGAGAAGGAGCCCTTCTGATGGGCTCACAGGACTCGCCAGGAGTCAATCACCCAGCCGCAGTGAACCCCAATCACTTTGGATGAGTTTCTCTTGGTGGATACGGCAGGTGCCGAGAATCGACCGCTTCTATCGCCTTTTTCATCAGCAGTCGCACATGTAAGCGTCAAATAAAAGGCTGCAAGCCATCAACATACACACGAGTCACGCCACCCATCACCAGACACTGTCATGGACGGCAGGCAGTCGAGAAAAGGCAGACACCGAACAACCAATTTCCGGGCCGAGGGGTTCAGGCCTCGTCTGTCGTTGAGAACGAGCATTCCGCATCTATCTATCGCTGGCTGCATTTGATATTATGCATGATATTTGACTGTCCATCGTGGATGTGATGAGGGTCGAGTGTGCTATCGGACGTGCACTCAGGTGGATGAACCTTGATTCCGGTTCGTTCGAGTCAGTCTGCACTCAGGCACACATAGCCCTCACCATACATACGCACGGTCACTCACATGTGCGTGTGTGTAAGCTTGCAGACGCCCTCCACTACACATAAAGCGCACACAGGTCTGTCTGTCTCAGACACGACGCACCCGCCATCCATCCCATCATGTGCACTCTCACACACGTGTCTGTATGCAGCCAGCGTATGCGGCAGATAGATAGATAGATAGCGCAATGAGCGAGGTGTCCCTCCATATAGTCAGTCCGTATGGGTGTGGTGTGGTGTGGATGGCAAGAAGGGGGCACGACCGACACACATGAGTCGAGTCAGTCAGGGTTACAAATATGTACTGGATATGGACACTAAGCACCCACCCAAACAGAGACAGACGCGTACGTGTACAAACAGGCCGGCCATCGTCCACACTCCACTCTTGACACGCACACTCATGTACCACGTGTCGTGTAGACAGACCACACGTACGTACATGCAGCAGACAGACAGACAGACGGACGGATGCACACACATGCATGTCATGTCGCAGGCAGATAGATGACTTAGGAACTCACCTCACCCATTCACCCTCTCTCTCCCATGGTCTCGTGCAGATACATACGACAGAGAGACACCTACGGAAAATCTGTGAGGGAATTGCCGTCGATCGGATAGCCCGACCAGAAAAAGAGAAGGAACGGCGTGAAGGGCCCCTCAACCCCCGCCACTCCTCCACTACACACGTACGAAGGTATGTATGCATGCATGTAGCTCACATGTCACAATAGCCAGCCAGCCAGCCAGACAGACAGACAGGCAGACAGACGGTCATCCAGACAGAGAGACAGACCCCTAGCCGCCACACATGATGCCATACATCTCTGCAGACCCAACCTCCCTACAAAACAGAAGCCCTCCCACCTCCCCCAACCATCCCCCTCCCTAGTTGACGTCATGTGTCGACTGGTGGGCACTATCCTGCCCTTCCTCGGTCACCGCAGTGTCGCGAAGCAGAGCCTGAGGATCCACAACCCTCCGCGCCCCCGTCCCCGTCCAGAACGACAGCCACTGGCGCGCCCGCGACACGCCGCTCGCAACGGCCCCAGCACGGCCACCATTGGCCCTCTGTGCCTCCTGTGTCCCCTCGGCCGTCGTCAGATCCACTATCTGCGCAGGACCATGCGAGTGGTTGGTCTTGTGGAGAGGGGTCACATTCGACACACTCGGCAGCGACGGGATGGACACCATCGAGTCACTGGCCACCAGACTGGTGTGGAAGCCGGTAGATGGGTCGGCTCCCACCGGGGCTGTGCGGATGTTCATGCGCACGTGCCCTCTGGGTGAGTCGGTGGACCCGGCGGCCGGTTGGGAGCTGCCGGGGGCCATGCAGTAGGACCCGCCGTCGAGCATCATGTCGTCGTCGGGCTGGCCGTCTGCGGGACCTCTGTGTGGCATGTCGATGGTCAGCCGCGAGCCGCCGGTGAGCAGGAAGAGACTCTGCCGGATGCGCTGCCACAACAGCTTCAAAATGGGGAGCGAACCGAGGCTGCAAACACACAACGACAACACCATGCATGAGCACCCCATCTGTCCGTCCTTCATTTGTGTGGGCGAGTGAGCGAGCTCACCAGAAGCATGTGAAGAAGACAGCGAGCAGCAGCCCCCCCGCCACCCACTGCAGGGGCGAAGGCACATAGGAGGGCGGGTCTGTTTGCGGCTTCTGCCGCTGCCAGCCCCTGCCGTCCCCGGCCAGCGATGGTGTGGCCCAGGATGCGTTGGCCGTGATGGGGAGGGAGAAGGGGGAGAGGGCGTCAAGTGACACGAGATTCGCCTCCACGTTGATGGCTTTGCTGCTGGAAGGCCAGCCGTCAAGCCTGATTGATGGAAGGAGGATGCATGCACAGACGTGTGTGATGGGCGGTGTGGGGCGCGGCGAACCTTTCCGCCAGGCCGACTCGGCCCTTCTCGACGTCGAATATGGCGTACACGCGCCGCAGAAACACGTCACCCAATATCCATGGCAGCGTCTCGGGGCCGGCTGATACCTGCACCGTCACAGATGCACACAGGAATGCCATCAAGTCATGTGCTGACCACATATATGTGTCCCTGCTAAGTTACCTACCTCAAGGATGCAGAGGCCGTCAGGCAGTGGCTCAGAGAAGAAGTAGAGGGCCGGGATGGAGAAGACGCGCCCGCCGACGTTGAATGTGAGTGGTGGCGCTTTGTGTGCGAGTCCGCACTCACACACCAGCACACTCAACTGAGCATCAACCTGATGGATCGATCAATGGATGACATCGGGCAGGAAGATGCAGACAGACAGACATGCCGACCGGCCATGTGTGTTCGATCAGGCGTGTGGTGTGTGGGTGTGTGTTGCGTACGAAGCATCTCTCCATATTGTCGTGCGTCAGAAGGGCGAGAGCAAACGTCTGCAGCACGACAGACACAGAGATAGACATGTCATGGGTGTCGGTCGTGTCGTAGTGTTTCAGATGTGCGGTTGGGTTGGCAGGCTGGCTGACTCTGAAGTATGGTGCTGGAATGTTGAAGTAGGATGTGCCCGTGTCGACCACCAGCTTGATGTCCTTGAAGAGCACCTTGCTGCCCACGCCGAAGGACCCCTCAATCGCCCACCACTTGAACTCTATCACAGGCGCCCAACTGACCAATGACACACCGAATGACATGGTCTTCGTGTGTGTGTGTGTGTGTGTGGAGGGTGCTGTGATGGTGGTGGAGGTCTTACGCGAGAGTGGCTTTATCGAATCTGTTGGCGTCGACGCCGCCCACAATGAGCTCTGAGCCCGCGCCGGCGGTGAGGGCCACCGAAAACACCGGCGAGGGGATCAGCCTCTTGGCAACCATCCTGACAGACGGCACGGCAGGTACGCAAGACGGATGTATGTCGGAAAGGTAAGGTGCCTGCGTTTGGGGCGGTTGCTCTCTCTGACCTGCTGAACACGGTAGCTCCTGTGTGGGCGATAGCGTCCCACGCCAGACCCAGCACGCCGTCAAAGGTCGCCCCTGACACAACAACGCGCTCACAGTATTTACAGTGAGCAGACTGACCGCGTGTGTGTGTGTTGTGCAGACCGGTGCAGTGCATGTGATGACGGACGGCCCTACCTTCGAATTGGTCTTCCTCTTCAACGAGTAGCATGTTCTGTGCGTGCAGGTAGTAGCCGCCGAGGCTGATGGTGTCGTATGCGACGGAGCCCATGACGATGCCCTTGCCGTAGTGCAAAACCTCATACACGCTGCTGCTCACAAACGTCCTCGACTTGCTGCACAACACATGTTAACACAGGGAACGTGTGGGTGCGCCTTTCTTTCGTGTATGTGTGTGGACCTAGGGTCGAAGACTCTGGGTGTCTGGCAGGGCCGGCAAGCGGGGGAGGGCACCCAGACGTCAGCCGAACCTGATCATGGACATACCATCAATACACACGCCAGCCAGCGTGCCGTCCTTTCTTTTCCCACTCCCTCACCTGTGTCGAATGTCAGCCGCATGACCTGGGGCGGTGTGCCGATACCCACATTGCCGTACTGCAGCCAACACACACACACACACGCAAGCAAAAGAAGGCAAGTTAGTGCACTGAGTGCACTGACTGGTTCGGTTCCCCTCCTCCCTCCCCCTCCCGCATACACACGTCACGTACGTATTGCACATTGTCAATATCCACCAGCTCTATCAGGCCACACAGCAGGCTCGTCACGTTGACACGCCGACCAGACGGCACACGGGGCTTCTTGTAATGGTGCAGCGGGACAGATATCGGCACTGGGGATCCATCAGACGGCGAGGCGCCGTTATCTTGACCAGCCGCTGATGACCGGCATGCTGCCGTCAGACCCAGCAGCAACACCGCTGGCTTCACCTGCATGGCTGTATGCAGTCTACGCGAATGCAGGCAGGGCCCGTGCGTCTGACAGGTGCCCGTCTTCAGCTGCCGTACTTACAGGCTTCGTCGAGGTGGCGTCCTCACGCAGCCCATGTCGGAGATCTACGAGGAGAACGTAGCCTCCTCGCTCTGGCGTACGTGCTCATTGCATCCTCTGCGCGAAAGCCGTCGCTGAAAACTCTTAAGCTCGCAAATCAGATTTTGAGCTCGCAAGTGGCTAGAGCGCAGGATGAATCGGGGCAGGGTAAGGAGTTCCTCACAGAAGGCCACGCCAAAGCGCACCACCGCTGACCGCCTGGGAACTTCCGGCCGCTCCCTTCGCTCATCGGGCAGCGTCAGGGAGACTCCCCCAGTGCACACGCTTCATCGCAGCCAGAGGCGGCGGTCATCCCTACACGAGTCCACCGAGTCACGATTCAGCAGCCTGCAGCCCGATGTGCCGCGACGAACGCCGATAAGGACCACAGCAGCCGCGAGGCCGGTGCCCTTCCACGCCACCATGGGTGCCAGTAGCGGGGATGAAGGACCGGCGGCCTTGCAGCGAAGCGTCAGGCACGACGGCGGCGGCGCGGCTCTCGACCTGTCTGCTCCTCTGAGCGTTCGTCTGGATGGTGTTGCTGAGATAGAGGGTCTGTTGCCGCCTCTGCCCGACGCGTTGGCGAGCTCACCGGTGCCGCCACCGCGAGACCGAGAGCGAGAGCTGGCATCTTCTCTGAGGCGGTCGTCTGGGCTGTTCAGTTCTGGGAGGTCAGATCCGCGGGTGCCATCCCCTTCCATGAGGGCACCGCTGCATCAGCAGCGGCCTTTTGCTGCTGTGGATCAGTCTCTAGAGACCGAGGCGAGCAAGCCGGACGACGCCACCAGCCCACCCGGGCCGCTGCTGGACTCGGCCTCGTCCAAGAAGACGCCGCTGAGCTTCTCGTCACTGGTCAAGACTAGGACCACGGCTGATCTGAAGGGCCATCCCTTTGTCCCCCTCTCACAGCCATCCTCCCCCTCCCTCCACCAGCCGTCGCCTGTCGAGCCATCGCAGCATCGCGATATCATAGTGAAGATGCCGCCGGCACCAACCAGCCTCACGGCCGATGATGAGGCCGGCCCACCAAGAGACCGAGACCGAGACCAGCCGCCCCCACACGACCCATCTTTCTCGTCGCGCTTCTGCATCCCGGCCTTCAAGCGGCGAGCCGACTGCGATCTGACGGTGCCGCAGCCTCCCCCGCCCCGCCCACCAAGACCGCCCCAGTCCTCTCAGTCGTTCTGGGAGCAGGTGGGTGGGCAGCAGTTCCTCCCCGATGACATCCAGGTCCCCTTCCAGCGATTCATCCTGGCCAGGGCACAGATTGCCATGCCTCGGCTGTTGGACCAGGGGGAGGCCATGTCGTGGGAGGCACTGCAGGCGTCGCTTGGTGCCGATAGCAGGCTAGTGGATCAGTATAAGAGGCTGGTGACGATGGCTGGGGGTCGGCGGCGGGCGCTGCTGCAGCGGTGTGTGAGGGGATGGGCCACGGTTGCGGGAGAGCGGCCGCTGACTAGGTGGCATGGCGCCGTGGGACAGTTGGGTGAGGCCATCAGCAGGTGGCACACAAGCAGCCTTCGGGCAGCCCTCACGGCCCTCCAGCGGGTACGACACCACCACAAGCGACCCTGGCACACCACGCCGGTCTCATTCAATGAAAATGTTGTCTTGTGTGCCTCTCTGTATCCCTCACTCAGCACAGTGCCCGCGTCACCAAGGACACGGCCACCGCCGACCACGTCCACAGTGACCGCCTCAGGCGCCACGGCCGCCGTCTGGCATTCACCGCCTGGCACCAGGCTACCCTCGCACGGCAGGCTCAGCGCCAGGACCTGACGGCCCAATTGAGGCGGTCGGTGGAGCGTCGTGATGTGGCACGTGCGTGGCGGCGACTTCGGCGGGAGGCCTTGAGGGGGAGGGCGATTCACAGGCTGGGTGAGCTGCTGGTGAGGCGGCGCCAACGGGCGATGTTGAGACGGGCGTGGATGGCATACAGGTGAGGACGGAGGCAGGCAGGCAGGCAAGAGGCAGCATCGATACTCATAGACGTGTCCTCCTTCTGTTGGTGTAGGTGTGTCTTCTATGGCCGTCGGCTGGCCGCCCACAAGATGGAGACCCGACTGAGGCGGCCCTTCCTCTCGGCGGCTCGGTGGGCGTGGGGCCGATGCCGTCGACACATGCTGTGGATGAGGGCTGCCGAGCGCATGGCCGTGCTGCATTGGGGCAAGATGCAGCGACATGCCCTGCACAGATGGCGAACCAACACGCGGGCCGCCACCGTTGCCGAAAGGTAGACGCCCCGACATCGGCAGCAACCACAGCTCAGATATTCCTGTCATTGTGTTGCAACTGTGTGTGTGTGTGTGCAGCGAGGCGAGGCGCGCAGAGTGTGCGGCGCTGAGTGATGAGTTGCATTCGCTGCGGCGAGCCCATCTGGAGCTGCAGGTCCGTCCACTGGTCACGGAAACGGCATGCATGGTTGTGTCTGTCGACCTTGTCTGTGTCTGTGTGTGTCAGGATCGCATGGCTCGTATCTACGAGCACAGCGGCCATCTCGTGCAAAAGCTGTCGAGGCCTCTGGCGGCTGCAGATAGACCTGGGGCGGACAGATAAGGTGGCGGGCGGAATGGTGGCTGAGCGAGGGCGGTGGTTGGTGACGATGGGGTGAGGTGAGAGGGCGATGGGATGGGCCGCGTCGCTTTGCAGCACTCATGCAGGCCAGGCGCCAATTTGTTTTCCTGGACGCATTGACGCATACGTATGTGTGACTTCTTATGGATGGTGATTTCACGTCGTGTTGGTTGCAATGGGTTCGATCAAATTGCATCTCGAAGGACCATGGATATGGCACACTGGCAGGGGAGGGCAGTCAGTGGTAGGGGACGGGGGGACTCACTCCTTGGCATCTGTCCCGTCGCTTTGCAGGACTAATTCATTCATTCAGGCATCAATCTGTCTTCCTTGGTGCATTGATGCCTACGAATATGTGACTTCTTGTGGATCGTCATTTCTCGTCTGTCCTGAATGAGTTCGATCAATCATCAATCAATCATCAATGACATCATGAGAGCGTATTGGAACTCTCCCATAGCATAGCATCGGTCTCTCAGCCGTCATCGCTTACCGCTGACCAAGGAAGGCCTTAGCCTATCAGGGGAGTTGCGGAGGATGGCACTACAGCAACAGCAAGGGCGAACAGCTGAGGACGCGATAGACCTTACAAGTCCGTCACCCGAGCCCTCTCCCTCTCCCCCTCGCGTTGCCCGTGCAGAAGGCCGCAACGCGCCACCCGCTGCGGAGAAGCCTACTGCCAAGAGTCACCGCCAGCGACGAGTCGACGAGCCTTGCGACGAGCCACGGGCTGACGCGGGACGGTCTCGAAGCCCCGACCGTCGCATCCGCCGACCGAGCCAGCGGCCAGGCAGCCACGAGCAGCCAGCGGCTTCCACCGGCACTAGTCGAAGTCGAGCTCCCTCGCGCAATCGGCAAGAAGCTGACTCGGCGACGGGGTTGGGATTTGTGGATGGTCGAGACCGTGAGGTCAGGAGCCGGCAGGGGCGAAGAGGGGAGGGCCGGCACATCGCAGGGCGGCCAGACGACAGTGCAGATGTTGGCGGAGCGGCTGCTGCTGCGGCCGCTGGTGGTGCTGCTGCTGATGATAGTGGCGGTGGCGGTGGTGGGATGCTTTTGCCGCCGGGAGTGGTCATCAAAGAGGAGCCTGGCCTGCCCAAGAGGAGAAGGAGGCTGCAGCCACCAAAGAGGGTACGACTCACTGATTCTATCCATCAACCATCCATTCATGACGTCTGTGCTGTGGGTGTGGTGTTATTTGTGTGTCGTCCAGTCGCTGGGGGGCACACTTATCCTTCTGCCGAGCCTCCAACCCGACGAGGCGAGCACTAGACACGGATCAGCACTCTCCGCCTGCATTCCCTGTAGTGCTCTGTGCCGTCTGTGTGTGTCCGTGTGTCTGCAGGCCGTGCTGGTGCAGGAGTTGTACCATGAGTATGGTACCAAAAAGATACCCTTCTTCAGGGTGATTCGGGTGGTCAACGAGGCCGAAATTGAGGTCAGACCACTCTCTCACATACGTACCAACACGCCCTCAATCATTGTTGGCATATGCATATGTGTGTGTGTGTGTGTGTGTGGATGTGTTCCAGGCTGCTGAGCGTTTGGCGGCTCTTCTGTACACGGTGCGCCTGCATGACATCTACAACGAGGACCAGAGGGCCCTCGCAGACGCACCACCAGCAGCAGCCGCAGCCGCCTTCAGTGAGCCATCCCACGTCCGCTCGGCCAGGCAGCTGCTGGCGAGCGCGACGGACGAACAACTCAACGCGCTCGGCATCCCCCGGCACATGCATCATATGGCGGGTCAGCTGGACAGCCCTGACACCTACGATGCCTTCTTTGGCCACGTCAGAGACCCACAACACACATAATTGCGACCGATGAGCCATTTGTCCATATTTGTTTCTCTCTCTCTGTGTGTGTGTGTGACCAGTTGCGCGAGGTGCTGCAGCAGCTTGAGGCGGCGCCTGCTTACGAGCTGGTGGCTGAGATGGAGCATGACAACAAGAAGCGGCTACGCATGATCGACCGCATCGAGCGGTTCAGGAGGCTCCACGAGGACCCGTTGGCCACGGTGCCCGAGAGGCAGGCTCACTACGAGATCGAGGTTCGACGATCCATCCACTCGAAAAGCTCCTGCAGCCATCTTCATGGCATTTTCGTCGTGGCTGCAGGAGATCAGACTCGTCCTGTGTGACAGGAAAGGCAACACATACGTCGTCAAATGGGCGGTGAGTAACAGAAAGGGATATGCAGGCAGGCAGGCAGGCAGGCAGAATAGTCGTTGACCTGTTTGTTGTGAATGTGTAGGGCTGTCCCGACACGTCGCTGGTGAACAAGGAGGGTGTCGACCTCACCTTACCCGTGCACAAGTGAGTCTACGTATGCCGGGCGGCCTGATGTACATTCCCCATACACACATCACAGACACACACACACACACACACGTGTGTCTGTCTTGGTGTGTTTTGTGCCTTCCTGCAGGTCTCGGTCTCGCCGCTTATTCGCAGACTTCAAGGATGAGCGTCGTGCGATCGAAAGGATCGAAAGGATGATCAACGACGAACACACAAAACGTAGGCACATCTCAGACCACACACTCAGCCGCTGCACCATTCCGCGTGTGTATGGTCTGGTGTGGTGTGGTGTGGTGTGGTGTGTATGCAGAGTCGCCAGCCCAGTCCCGCCCCTTTGGCCTTTATCGGGTCGGCGGCAAGCTCATCTTGACCTTCAAATCGCTCCGCGACCTCGAGAGGCTGGCTGGACATCGTCTCGTCTGCCTCAAAGCGGCTCCCGATGACGATTCGCAGCCGCTTTGCGACTCACGGGATGAGTCGCAGGACGAGACGGACGAGCACGATGAGCGGTGCTGCTGGCGTTGCAAGAAGCCTGTGGATGAGCGTGCTCATGTCGTGGACCACCCTCTTCTCTCCAGGTTCATCCCCATCGCCACACAGCAGGGGCGCCAGCAGAAGAGGAGATCGGTCCAGATGGCGTGGCTGGATGGGGTCCTGGCGGACAAGGTGGTGCTGTGCAAGACGTGTTTTGAGGCGCTCAAGAAGAAGGGGAAGGACATGTGGGGGGGCGGGGAAGTTAGCGAGTACTGCACCATCTGTGGGGGTACCAACCAACCACTCCATCCATGTAGCGATCAGGTACGCGTACGTACGCAATCCCTCACTGCTTGCCTGCCTGCCTGCCTGTATGGATAATGGTCTTTCTCTCGCCTGCATGCAGTCGTGCGGGCGCTTCTTCCACACCGAGTGCTTTCGTCGCATCTTCCCCTCGGTCGACCCCTGCTGCCCATATCGCTGCCACCTCGACAGGAGCGAGATCAATGTGGACGCCCCAGAAGGCGAGATCCCCAAGGGCGCCGTCGTGGAGCTTCTGCCCCTCCGCGAGTCCCGCAATGAGCGGCGCTTCGCCTGCTTGGCCGAGCCGTGCTCGGTCTTGTCGCCGCACGTCAAGGTCCTCTACTACCTCAGCCTCACGGCCCACATCGGCTTCACGGAGGTGCCCATCAGCCTGCCGAGTCATGACATCGGCGACAAGGGGTGCAAGGTCCTCAGCGTCTTCGCCCGGCTCCCCCACAGGCAGACATCGGAGGACGTGCGCGTGCCCTCGGCATCAGACGACATGGATGTGGACGTGCCCTCCCTTCTCTCGAGGCGAGGCACCAACCCCTTCCCACCCACTGTGTCCTGGGAGATACTTTGGGAGGTGCCGCTGTCCTTCTGCCGATGTCCGAGCGAGACCATGTGCGTCATGAAGCGCCTGGAGCACCAACTCAGCACCGGCTCTCCGCACTCTCGGCCGCCCACCCACCTCGTCTGTCGCCACTTCATCTCCCCATTCTCACTCGAGACGGGAGGCCCGGGGCTCATGCAAGAGGAGCATGCAGATCGCCTTGCGCGGGCGCGCCGCATTCGCCACGACGGCGAGGCCGAGAAAGTCGCCGACACGATCGACAGGGTGCCCCTGGAGATCATCCGGGCCACCAAGCAGGCGCCACTCGACAGGTGCCCTGTTATCGAGCGGGCCATGGGCGGCGTGGGTGGAGGTGGAGGCGAGGGCGGCCCTGTCAAGACTGCATCGTATTGCTGCAGCGCGGGCTTTCTGACGGCGGGCATTGACATGGAGGCGAAGGAGCGCGGCGTGCAGCTGAACGTCCTGGGGGTTGAGAAGGACGAGCCATGCGCCAAGGCCTTCAAGGTAAGGAGCAATCCGTCCACGTCTGGGGACTGTCTTTTGAATGTGCGCCTGTGTGGGTGTGCAGTACCTCATGAGTGGACCTCCTGGGACCAATCGCGGCTTCCCCAATGGCCCCGACTGCGTCCTGGCCTCGCTCGCTGACGTGGCTGGCGTGTTGACCACGTGGGGCGAGGACGACAGCGAGCTGCCTTCACAAGGACGGCAGGTCGCCGGTGACGTCCTTCGCCACCTGAAGGAGGCCAGAATAGTGGATGCGGGCACGCCTTGCCAGGTGAGCGGGCAGGCATTTCCTCACATGTGTGCTGAATACATCAATGTGAATACGTCGATGTGTCAGGGCTTCAGCACCGCTCGGCCCACCGCAGAGCGGTTCCGCGACGACAGGGCCGGTGAGAAGCGCGAAGTCCTCTTCCAGCTGGTAGAGATCATCCGGCTGACCAAAAACCCATACATCGTCCTCGGTGAGCGAGCGACGCACACATGCACGGCACGCATCGAATTGTGTGTCTGGCTATGTTGTGTGTGCATGTGCGTGTTCAGAGAATGTCAAGGGGCTGCCACGCGACCATCCCAACGCCCTCGCGGCCGTCATTGAGGACTTCCTCAGCCTGGGCTATGGCGCCACCATCGCCCTCGTCAATTGTGGGATGCTCGCATCGAGGGGCCAGTGGCGGGAGCGACTCATTATGATGCTCACACGGCTCGACCACACCGCACCAGGTGAGTGTGAATTAACACACACGAGCACAGCACAGCACAGCACAACCGTGCGTCTCACTGTCTTTCCTTGTCAGCGCTTCGCTTGCCAGAGGCGGCCTTCACGCCGATCACCCTCCGTCAGCATCTCGTGGACCTGCTCAAAGACGTGCTGGCCGCTGAGCCTGCTGGCACGTCGGCGGAGGTACCCATCGACCTGAACTGCCTCGGCAGAGAGCGCACCGACATCATCAGGGGATATCTGACCAGCCAGTCCAGCGAGGCCGACTCTCTGCAGAAGTTCCTCAGGCTGGTGCGGCATTTGGAAGTCGGCCAGCCGAGCGAGTTTGACGAGCTGATGTCGCGTGTCGAGAAGGCGTTGAGGGTGAAACTACCTGCGTTGGCGCCAGGTGAGGGAGGGAGGGAGGGAGGTGTCTTCGTGACGACGTGTATGTTGTGATGTGGTTGTGGTTTGGATGGCCCAGAGATGGCTGCTGCTACCGGATCCAAGCAGGTCCAGTCGCTCGACCAGCCGCTCAAAACAGTGATCAACACGGATTTGAAGCTGGAGGGGACGAACATGAAGATACCCCCGTAAGCTGGAGGGGACGCGCAGGCGATTTGCTGATCACGTTGATGTTTGGATGTATGGTGTGCAGTGTCATCAAGTGGGACAGCCAAGACGCCCTGATCGGCGCCAGGGGCCTCTCTCAGTTCAAGGATGTCAAAGTCCAACAGATGGGTAGGTACCCAAGACTCTCGCATCATGGTGCCATTTCCATTCCCTCTGCGTCTGTTGTGTGTGCAGTGAGTGACTGCGTCCCCCCTGCAGCGGCCCAGAGCATCGCCAGACCTGTCTTTGACGTGCTGCCGCGGCCCCGCCACCATCCTAGCGACCACGAGCAGCAATTCGTCATCACGGCTGGCCTGGCGTTGGCACCAGTCCCCGCCGCCGCCGCCGCCGCAGCAGCAGCAGCTGGACCTGCCCCATTCCCGCCCCCACCATCAGCACACGAGCCGGCGGATGGTAACATGGACGTGTTTCCATTGCCGCCTCCTGCCGCTGCTGCTGCGGCTGCTGCTGCTGTCTTGCCTCAGAAGCGACGCCGAGAGGAGCAGCCTGACCGCTGGAGTGGGCCTGACAAGTGGGACGATGACAGCCGCAACGTGCCCGCGTGGCGTCCGTCAGTCCGACACCGTGGTGACCCACGTGGTGTTCCGCAGCCCGATGGCCGCAGTAGGGCGCCAGTCGTGGGAATGGGGGGAGTGAGGGGTGAGTCGCCCGATGACTGCATCGTCGGAGCAGCCGAACAGTCCCCCTCTCCCCATCCCCACAGGTCGCACCCACCACCACCACCAGCAGCAGCAGCCGGCCCCTCAGATGCACTGGTGGCCAGGGACCCCGTTCGTCGTCGCGTCGTGCCCCAACAGCAGCAGTCGCCGGCCCCCGCAGCAGCAGCAGCAGCAGCAGCCCCTCAGCCACGTGAAGGGCAAGGACTGCCCTCACCCATTTACATCGACCTCGAGGCTGAGGGGCCGCCAGGCGGGCAGGTGGGGAAGCCGAAAAAGAAGATCAGAGGAGTGCAGCTGCTTGGCGACACGCTGCCATCCAAATTCTCGAGTAGGAAGGAGCAGCCAAAGTAGGGGAGACTGAGGGCGGGGCGGTGGGATGGTGCATTCCATTCGTAGTTGTCGGTCGGTCGAGCGCATCGCATGGAGGGAGGGAGGGGAGGGGGTGGGATGGGGTGGGATGGGATGGGGTGGGTCTTGCTTGAGAGCAGATCGGATCGGTGTTTCAGTAAAGGGTGAGTGCGGTCGCTTGCGGGTGTACATACGAGTCTGACAGATTGACAGATAGACAGTCAGATAGACTGACTGCATGACGTACCACTGTGGGGGCGGGTGGTCGATTAATTGATGGGTAGGTATGTTTCAGTACAGGGGATGGGTGTGGAGTTGAGGGGCTTTTCCTGTTGCTTTGTCGGGCACGTCCATGTCAGGCGGACAAGACGGTGTTCCGTACTCACCAGACTGGTCTATTTGTTCTCGTTGATTTCTGCCGTATCGTCGTTTGCTGTCTCACTGTGCTACAGACTGATCAAGCAATCAGTCAACCTACTTGCATGCCCTCTGGTCTCTCCCTGTCCGTGCTGACCTCATGCCTAATTGAGAAACGACGCTCTGTGCGTCCGCGCGAGTGTGGATTGAAAACGAGATTGAGAAGGACCGATTATGCTTAGTTGTCACTTTCCCTCGGGGTATACATGTGTGGACGGTACAGACGGCCAGCCAGCCATCGAATCGACCGACCGGTGGATGTGTGGTGGGTGGATGGAAGGATGGATGGATGGCTGTGGCTACATGTGCAAGGCATCAATGACTTGCGTAAGCGATGGTGGACAGGTGCATTCAAAATTGTCAGTCTGTCAGTCAGTCAGTCACATGGAGCCCCCTGCATTTCTCACGACTAGGTCCTCCCGCCCATCCATCCATCCATCCATCCGTCGTGAGTTGGCTTTACCAAGCCGGCCACCAGTACACTACACGCGCACGTACATGACACATGCACGTACGCACACCGTACACACCGCTCACACACCACACCACAGACGAGAGACGGGGATGGCGAACAGACAGCAAAAGACAGAGAGGGGGTGAGAGAGAGGGGGGGGGAAAGAGGCACGTAGGCCAGGCAGGCAGGCAGGCAGGCGTGGAGGCAGAAAGCGGTGAAAGACAGCAGCCATGCGTATGCACGCAAAAACCCACTGATTGAATCAAAAAGAGCCCCCCAAGAACACCCCCATCGGCGAGATAAAAACAACAGCGCCCTCACAGACATACAGAAACCGACAGCTATACGAGCTAGGTAGCTACCATACAGACAGACAGACACACGGTCGGCCCCTGTCCTACTTGTCCGTCCATCTGTACGTCTGGACCCTGTCTACTTCATCTTGTTGAGGAGTTCCTTCCCGCTGTCTTTGATCTTTTTCACCATTTTGCGGCAGTTCTCGAGCCCCACCTTGATGTACTTGTCGTAGTCGTCCTCGGTCGTCTTCAACAGCTTCTCCAACATACCTACAGACAGACAGACAGACGAACATCCATCCATCCATCAGACAGACACTGAGGTGTGTCGGTTGGGTAACTCGCCTGTTCTGGGGACAACAAGGATTGACACGAGTGCCAGCTTGAGCTCGTAGTACAAATCCAAGGGCAATATGCCGATGATCTGCACACACTCGCACAGACAAAAGGCGGACAGGCCGTGGCGCATGAACCAACTGCCATTCCGTCATCTCTTTGATGTGTTCTTCCTTCCGTACCCCTCTGAGTATGGGCTCAAGGAAGATCAGCACGAAGCTCCCCACAGCCACCAGCACCAGGTAAAACAGCCACACACGGGACGCCCCGTACTGCACCACGCCAGCAACCACATCAACACACATGGCACAAACAAACGGCAGTTCTTGTGTGTGTTGCGTGCATTGCATTGAAGGGCGCATACGTCTTTGAGCTGCAGGTGGTGCAGGGTGATGAGGATGGGGATCACCAGGCCGACGATGAACAGGAAGAAACCCAGCAGCCAATACGGCAGCATGACGATGTGATCACCAGGCTGGCGGGCCACAAAACACGCTACAAAGGCAGCCGCAAAGCTTCAAGTGAAGAGGTCTCACGATCTGCGAGCTTAGACGCGAGGAGAAGCAGAGGCCAAACGAGGCGAGCAGCAGCTGCCTGGCATCCGTTCAGCAGTGCAGGACATTGCGTTGAGGTGACCAAGATCCAGCCAGCGGGACCTTTGACAGAGTGAGCTGAGCGGAGGATGGGTGGTGGCAACGGCGGGAAGAAGCGGGAGATGCCACAGCCCTCCCATGAAATGCAAGAACGTAAGCCACATACACACCACACACGTGGCGCGCAGAGGCGATGCAAGCGACTTCGCATATGACACATGTGTGTGCCCTGTGTGATTGATGGGATTGTGTGTCGTTGGTTGCAGGGAAGCTGACGAATCTGTACTCTGAGACGGAGATCCGCCAAGTGCTCGGCGAATACCTCAGCGAAGTGAGCAGCACCGCAGATATCACTGATGGATCTGCCCAGATGTCACTGAGGGAGGAATGCAACACACATAGCCTGCCTGGTTGTCTGTGCGTGTGTGTGTGTGTGTGTGTGTCAGTTTCTGCCGTTGGAGGGTTACATAGAGGATGTGTCAGCGTCGAACGTGCGCATCGTGCTGGCGGCGGCCGCGTGTCTGCTGGCGGTGGCGTCGCACTTCCTGGTGCCCTTCCCTCAGCAGAGGCTCACTCTGGGGGCGTGTGTGGTACATATCCATCCATTCCACCGAGGCACACACACACACACACACACACACATGGATGGATGGATGGATGGATGCTTCCCCTGTGTGTCTGATCTGTGTGTGTTTAGATTGTGTACTTTGCTTTGAACACGCTGGTGCTGATAGTCGATTCATGCTTCTACAAGGGGTCCATGATGATCCTCAAAAACGAAAAGGTCAGTGCAGTGCGCGGGAGGCCAAACGGGCAGCACCCGAACAGTGCGGGCGTGTGCAGTGCATGGAGGTCTCTGTCTCTGTCTCTCTCCCTCTCTCTGCGTGTGGTCCACCACGGTGCATCAGGGTCAGAAGGTGTATCTGGATGGCGACATGGCCCGGTTCGACGAGCACATCACATTCCGCCTCCGGTCGGGCTACCGGTCCAGACACGCAACAGCAGGCGGCGGCAAGGGCAAAATCACTCCCGACGAGGTCAGCACAGCAAAACACATCACAGGAGCTCGGTTTCAGGAGCGTGAGAAGACGTGTGTCTGTGACTGTGTGTGTTGCAGTCTGTGGTTGGCAAGGTGTGTTTTGAGGCGGGTACCCAGGAGGTGTGGCGGACCCGCTCATGCGGGCACTACTTCGACTCTGAGGGCCACGTGGTTCACAAGAATGTGTACGAGGACGTCATGGAGCTGGTCGACAAGTACGAGCAGATTAAGAAGGGCAAACCCGGCAAGAAGGGGGATTGACTAGCCCTGGATGTGCCATGAATGACATGAGAGCTAATAAACGATGGACCGAATGACCATGGCAGGAACGGCAAGGACGAGACACAGGGCTGGATGGCTGACATGGGGGGTGGGGATGGATGGATGGATGGGTGTGAGTGGCATACATGTTGATGTGTCGTTCGTGCCTTGTGTGTGCTGCTGTACATGACTGATGTGACCGACCGGACAATTAACTAACGCGTAGGGGCCTGGCCTCATGCATGCATGCGTGTGCGTGCGTTTGTGTTTGTGCCTCTGAGAGAGACCTGGCTGGCCTATGACTTGACGTGAATGAGCTTTTTACTTACAGCGACCCAACCAGCCCAGCCGTGATTGCTGACGAGAGGCAGTCTGTCTGTCTGCATTGATTGATCGATCGATGGGCTGCGCTGCGTCAAAAAGTCGTCTTAGAGCACACTCACTCACACCTTTTCGCACTGCACGGCACTGCACGTCTCTCTCCGCCACACTCTCACCCCTGCGTCTCTTCCTCCGTGTCTCCCGCTCCATCAGCACCACCATCGGCAGCACCAGCAGCACCACCATCAGCAGCGCCAGCAGTGAGCAGCGACGCCAATTTGTCCACCTCCATGCCCCCATCCCCACCACACGCACCCTCCGTCTTCACGACGACAGCCGGTGAGACATCCTGCTGCCCCTGCCCCTGCCCCTGCCCCTGCCCCTGCTCCTGCTCCTGCTGCTGTGGTGGGGCAAGGGCAGCTGGTGCAGCAGCAGCGTGTTGTTGAGTGCGGAAGAATCGTCGTGCGGCGTGCCAGTCCACCATGGGCGGCGTGGTGACGGGCACCGAGTGTCGGTCGAAGCTGCCCCGCTCCTCCATCCGCGACAAAGTGCGGTTGAGCGAGTCGACGCGGCGCCTGTTGTGCTGGTCGACCACTCTGAAGAATCGCCAACCTTCCACTTTCTTCAGGCCGTTGACAGCCATCGACACATAGCACTGGGCTGCGCACACACACACACACGCAGAGGGATGGGACACCAATCGGTGGTGAGTGTGTGGGCGGTGTCTCTTTCTTTGTCTGTTGTCAGTCAGTACCTACCGAGTCCTAGGGCTTCGGCGCACTCCCTCTGCGACATGTAGTAGTGTGTGGTGTTGTTGGCGAGGCAGACGGCCTTGACCCGTATGGACTCCGGGTTCATCTTGGCCCCCGTCCTCACCCACTGGAACTGACGCTCGCCCACCGGATGCGCGTACAGGTACACCTTACCCGCAGTCGCCGCACCTTCACCACCACCCGCACCATCATCCCCTCCGGCCGTCTCCTCCTGCTGCTGCTCCACAGCCACTGGCACGTGGATCTCCATCGGCTTCGGCACGCCGTCAGCCCACTCCATTGTCCGCATGGGGCGGTGTGGGAAGTGCGAACCTTTGCTGCGGGTTTTCCTCGGACCTGCTGTTGCTGTTGCTGCTGCTGCTGCTGGTGGCCCGCCTCTCGGCTGCTGTGGTGGGGCGATTTGGCTGTGTGATCGCTGTGCGTTGTGGAAGAGGGCGGGAGACGGCGAGTGTGTGGGCTGGCATGGGGTTGGCGGGGCGTGTGAGCCGCGGGGCGTGCGGGGGTGGCGGGACGAGGGCAGGTGGTCGTCTTCTGTGACTGGCAGGATGCTGAGTTTCCACCCGCGGCAGCCCTGCCAGAACCCCTTGGCCACCATCGCCACAGCTGTGAGACCTGACACACACACGCACACGCACACGCATCAACGCGAGAATGAATGGATTCCATGTATGTCATGCGAGCTATGACGTGTCTCTGTCGCTGACTCATGTTGAGGGTGGCTGCAGCGGCCCGCATGGAGGGGAAGTACCGCACAACCTGGTCCTTCTTGGCACACGCCCCCTTGTACTCAGCCTTCACCCATCCGGCTATAGGGCGGGAGCTCTCCCTCTCGGCCGTGAGGTCGGTCCAGTCCAGAGGCATCTTCTGCAGGGCGTTGGTGTAGTGGTCGATGATAGTGCATGAGAATCGTGACCAGGGGGTCGCCTCTGGGGGATGGGCAATGCCGAGGGGGTCAGAGTGGGGCAGGGGTGAAGGGGATTTGGTGTCCCCCGTGACAGGGTAGGTGGTGAAGGACCAGCCGAGGATGCTCTCGGCCGCCTCGGAGAGAAGCATCGCTAAATCACCAACGTCTTCTGTGAAAGCAGAAAAGCGGATACGAGGAGGGAGAGTGAGTGGCAGGGAAGGCACCATGTCTCTTGTCTGTCTCTTTTGATGTATATCCCTTCTCACTGACTCACTGAGGGAGCATAGGTACACAGCCTGCTGGGGCGTCTGCAGGAAGTGGATCAACCCATCACTCCTGCACTGCGCCCGCACCAGCACGTCGTACCCCCTGGACAGCCGCTTGGCCCACACCGGCCGGTCCTCATAGGCCCACTGCAGGTACTCCAATTGCCAGGCGCCCTCGTCCAGCTCCATGCGCACCGATGTGGGACTGCCCTCTTTGGTCTCCTCGTCGTCATTGCTGTGGTCATGGAAGGGCGAGGGGGCTTTAGTGTTGGTGTCGTCTTGTGCTGTCGGTGATGGGTGGGAGGGGATGGTGAGCTCGGGGGCGGTGAGGCGCTGGAGCACCTCCATGTCACCTGATGAGACACACACAAATGACAACCAATTGATGGGTGTGGTATCTGGTGTTGTGTGTTTGGTGGGCGCGCTCACTCAGTTGGAGAGCCTGCGATGCCTCAATGGCATTGGAGAAGAATTTCTCTTCTTTGGCGACCTGCAGACCGACAGGCAAGGAGCATCGACGGTTGCCAGCGATGCGATGCGATCGATGCACGTATGACCCCTGCCTGTGTCGTTACGTTTCCCTCTGACCGTGTGTGTGGCCTTGATGCGCTTGGGCGCCTCAGAGGGGCTGGATTTGTACATGGCTTCGCACACCTTCTCCTCGGCGCGAGCTTTGGCGACGGCAAAGCCAAAAACCTGACAGA
The DNA here is from genome assembly GCA_001179505.1 of Vitrella brassicaformis. NCBI lineage: Eukaryota > Vitrellaceae > Vitrella > Vitrella brassicaformis. The sequence continues at coordinate 388,447 of CDMY01000356.1, read as the reverse complement.
CACACCAGTGACGTAGCAACATGATGTGAAGCATGACTGATCCTCATGCGTACGGTAGGTACCTCTACGGGAAAGGGGTCATATACGGAGAGCTCGCTGCCGTCGAGCAGAAGGGCGACCCACTTGCCGCCCAACTGAAGCGACACGACACCAGCAGCACCATGGATGGATGGATGGATGTCTCACTCACCGTAGGGTCAAATGTGTAGATGGCGCCCTCGATGTCCGACGCCTTGTCCACCGGCTGAATGGCACTGTAGTCAAAGTCCACAGAATGGTGCACAGGACCTGTGAGGTGAGCCACGGCAGCGAGCCACACACATGCATGCAGTGTAGGCAGGGAAAGGCAAGGCAAGGTGTCTTGGGTGATGGAGAGATGCCATGAATGTCGACCGACGTGACCTACCAACCGTGTAAGCGTATCTTCTCATGCAACTGCTCCGCCTGTTGGATGGCCTGCTCGAAATTCGCTATCTGTGGGTAGGCATACGGATGGATGGATGGATGGATCCACGTGCGTGTGGCAGACAGGACAGGGATGGTGTCCATGGACAGACAGGTCTCTTCACCTGGTTGGGGCCCTCAGGGAAGTGCGTTGCATGCCCCTGGAGAGCCGCCGAGATAGCCACCACACTGTCGCGCGAATACTCAGCGACCAACGTGGGAGCCAACCGCACACTGCAGCGCACACAACAGCGATAGATACACAGCCGTCCATCCATCCATCCATCCATCTCTGCGTGCAATATCAACATACCTACCGTTTGTATAATGGCAACGGGATGACCGCCCCAAGGCACTCGCACAGATAGGGGCGGGGCGTATAGTGACACAGCTCGGCGACCCTCGCTGGCCATGGCGGCACCCCGGCGCCCCCCGGTGCACGGATCAAAATGAGCTCGCCAACCTGGAAAGTCAGCCGCCTCTCGGGAATCTGCCACACGGCCTTACCCAGCCCCTCCCCGCCAGCACCACCACTACCAGCACCACCACCAGCACCAGCACCGCCTCCCTGGGTCTGCGGCTGCGGATGGCCCATGAGAGCCCGGCTCCTCTCCCAGGGCAGTGCAAATGGCCGCGTCTCTCCCTCCTCGCCCACCACTCCAGGCGTCCCGTCGAACTCAACACGGCCGGCCGTGAGCGACGACATGTGCTGCGAGGAGACACAGGCATCAAGCCATGGCGTCGCGGAAGCTTCGGCAGGATTGTCCGAGCCCCGGTTCTGGCGCTTCGACCGGCCTCTGACAGGCACAGCCGGGCCGGCTCGCTTGGTAGGGCCGTGAGACGGCTGCGGGTGGTCACCTTCATCCACGTTCCCCCTGCACACCTGACGAGACACCACAGAGAGCTCGGGATGTGTAGTGGCCATGTGCTGCGAGATTTGCCTACTGGAGGCACGGCGGCGGCTGGCTGGCCGTTCTGTGCAGCCGGATGCAGAAATGGGTAGGGATACGGTGGCAGAAAGGGCAGTGGGGATGCAGCTGGCGGCAGCAGTGCATTGCAAGGGTCCCCGTGCCACTTGCACTTCGTGGCGACCGTTGCGATGAGTGATGGCAAAGGGATATTGTTGCGACACGAGATGAGCCATACCAGCCCTTGAAGAGCCGAATTTGGCAGTTTGACGTCCTTTGCGGTGTCGTCGGCAGGGATGAGGGCGGGGGCCTGTGTGAAATACATTAACCATAGCGCAACGGCAGGCAAAGTCTGTCCGTCTCTCATGAAATACCTGTTGATGCATCATCTGAAAAACCTCATCGGCGCTCAGGCTGTATTCCTCCACTATGGCAGACACCAAGTCGCCCGCCGTCACCTCTGTGTCAGCTGCAGTCATCTCTGCCGGTCACGCGAGCCTCGATTCCCGTCTCTGGGGGCGCAGCTGGGGGCGAGACGGCCGACGATGAATGTGCAGTGCGGGAGCACTTCGGTGGACGTCTTGGAGGTTGTCAAGATAGCAAAGCGTGCTGGTGTGGCCATTATGGCCATCTATGAGGGCGAGAAGGACAAATGGGAGGTTGAGATGAAGAGCGACGCCTCGCCCCTGACAGCGGCCAACCGGGAGGCCAACAGGGTCATCTGTGAGGCGCTGAGCACGCTCTATCCCAACCTGCCCATCGTGAGCGAGGAGAACGAGAGCCTGGCCTACGAGGAGCGGAAGAACTGGCAGCACCACTTCTGCGTCGACCCGCTCGATGGCACCAAGGACTTCATCAAACATGGGTTCCTGCCGTGCCACTCCACATCTCATACGTCATTCCCCTGTGTGCTCGTGCACAGGGAACGGTCAGTTTACGGTCAACATCGGCGTCTGCCAGGGCCCCACGCCCATCGCTGGTGTGGTGACAATCCCCGCACAGGGCGTCGCCTACTGGGCCGCGCAAGGCCTCGGTAAGTGCGCTTGCAGGTGCTGGCATAGATGAACTGACACGTGTGTGCGCCGACTTTGTGTCGTGTGGGTTAGGTGCGTACAAGGAGGAGAATGGTGAGGTCAGCAGGATCCATGCGGCGACCTTCAGCAAGGACGACGAGGGCCTGACCATAGTGGCCCCACGGCCACAAAACAGAGGGGACACCCTCCGACGTACTCAGGCATTCATCGACAAATATAAGAACCCAACACTCGTGTCTCTCGGGTGAGTTGAGTGAGTCCTGAGTATACATACGGCACGGCAAAAATACTTGTGGGGAAAAGGCGGCGACATGACATGTGTGTCTGTGTCGTGGTGTGGTGTGGTGTCTTTGATCTCCATTCTTTGGTTTGGCAGTTCCTCGATCAAGCTGATGCTCATTGCTGAGGGAAGTGCCCATGTCTATCCAAGACTCCATGACACATGTACGTATGTAGGTATGTAGGTATGTATGTGTGTATGTATGCAGTGAGTGATATAAGCCCATCCATCCTTCCACCAACAGACAGAGCCACACGCTGGGGATGGGATGGTTGCCAACCTGTCTAGCTACTCATTGTCTGTCTGCTACCTGTCCTGTCCTGTTCTGTCTGAGTGTGGTGTGACAGGTGAGCGGGATACCTGCGCTGCCCACGCCATCGTCAATGAGGCGGGCGGCAGAGTCGTCCAAGTAAGCTAAGCCTCTCGTCAATCCCTCACCGACACCACACCACACCCCATTCCCCTTTCTGCTTTGCATACATACCTGCAGGCTGCTGGTGGTGCCCCATGTGAGGAGGGTGAGGCTCTGCGGTACAACAAGGAAGACCAACTCAACCCCTTCTTCGTCGTGTACGGCAACCAAACGGACTGACTTTACTGAACTGCAATGTGCGTACGGATGACCGTCACAAATATGCGTGCCAACACGCGTTGCACGGGTGTCGATGCGACCTAAGCAGCGGCACCGTCGGCTGGCTGCACTCACGGAATGCATTAGTTGAGGCATTCATTGTCCACTTTCGGCTATCAACGGTGCATGGGCTCATGTGATGGATCCGTTGACTCATACTACATGGCGATAGCATGGGAAATGCAAGACACGTCAAGTATTGCGATATTGAATCAATAGGGACTCAGCCCACGGACATGCATCGCATCATTCCCGCGGGGAGAAGAGCTGCGACCTATGTGCACACACACACACACACACAAGGGACGCGCTTACGGAGGGGAAGACATACAAAATGATCCGACGCCGAGCTCACCTATCGGACGGAATGGTTTGCTCCTGTTCGTGCCGTGCCTCGTCAAGTTGTGCATCGGGACCATCAGCCGGCTGTGGCGTCGATGGCCGCTGAACGTCTTTCCCTTTCCCGCTGCCTGGTCGCTGTGTAGCTCTGGCTCCACCACCACCACTAGCACCACTAGCACCATCTCCCTTGGGTGAGGTGAGCAGTCCGCTCAACAGTCTGCTCCGTGGAGGTTGGGGGAGAGACATGATGGGGCTGCCCTCTGTGGATGGCCTGGGGCGGTCGGTCATGGGCGCACGCATGGCGGCTGTGTCGGGGGTCATCTCGAGAGGGGACGTGTGTGTGGTGTGGTTCCGGGGAATTGGCGGCTGTGGTGAGGCCTGCTGCGGCCTGGGGGTGGCAATGTCCATAATGGAGGACGCTGATGAGTCATACAGCTCGTCTGTGCCTGGAAACAAAGAGACAAAGTACAGGTGGGGTGGCACGTCGGCTTGTTGATCACTCCATCGATACTTTCTAGTTTGGCCCTTGGTGATACGGGTGTTTTTGAAGCCGACCGGCCGGCAGCTGTGGGGATGAGGTGTTGTGGGCCTCTCTGGGGAGACACAGGAGTCGACAGGGCGCCACGGCTGGGAGCGTCACGAGGGCTGCGGGGAGTCAGACTGAAGACAGACACAAAATTCATCGACATCGATGAGACTCGGGGATGCGCCTGTGTCTCTTCTTTTCCTGACCGCGTAGAGTGGTGGAAGAATCCCCCGCCGCGAGAGGACGGTGTGGTCCGCTGGTTGGTGGCCACGGTGAGTGTGACGGTGCCGACGTCGATCCCCTTGCTCTCCGTCGTCGTGCGATACACCGCGCCGTCGGTGCCGATCGTTCGGGAAGGACGGCCAACCTGACCGTGCATTCATTCAGGTGAATGCATTCAACGCGTGTTTTGATGGGATGGGTCACCTCACCCGAATGGCTACGTGTCGTGTACGTGACGTGTGTGCATTGGTACGGTACGGTGTCCGGCCTGGCCTTTGTATGCTTACATTGACAGCGAGCAGTTTGAGTGCCTGGGATGTGGGTGAGGGCGTGGAGGGAGGGAGAGAAACCATTACCTTCTGGAGCTGCACAGCACACAAGACACAAGACGGCACCCACACACGTGTGTCCCTCCCAGCGCAAGCTCCTCCGTCCAGTCTGTTTCCGCTTCATATATACCTGCTGGAAGATGAATTCCTTGGACCGTTCACGCTGCAGGTTAACGGCGACGTCCGAGCGGAGTGTGCCGTCGGTGGGCTTCTGGCACGAGAGGCACTTCAGCCCCCCAAGGGCCTCGTCGCTGATGCTCTCCTACACGCACCACACGACATACCATACACACATTAATGAATGAATCGTACAGCACACGTCGCTAGCTATATAGTGGGAGGTCGAGACACACCCGCCGCCTGTCCGTTCCTTGCGCACCGTACGTACCGTCATTTCGGTCAGCACCTCGCCCAGTGCGCGCAAATGGCGATCGCGTTGCAAAGCCTGCATGCATGGCATAATGGTGCAGTGCAGTGCAGTGCAGTGAGGTGATAGCATCTCATCTTCCACCCGACATGCCTCACTCACCTCCTCGTGGAACTGCTGCAGAGCTGCCACGAACTGCCGCACCTGATCGGCGGTCGCCTGCTCTGTCTCATTGAGATGCTCGGACAGCGCCGCCCACTGACATGCAGTGAGTGCAGTGTTGCACACATGGACAGTGACAGGGAGCGTTGCCCGAGAGGTCGTCTCACCCACCTGAGCCTCTAGGTGCGCCCGCTGCTCGTTGATGGCACGGTCAATGTCGTCGCACCTCCGGGCTGTCCATGACTTTATGTCAGAGACGTCCCCCTTGATCTCCTGCTCTCATGTGTCACTCACATGCATACACACACGAGACGTGCAATGCAATGCAATGTAATGTCACCTCAGTGCGCCTCGCTCTCGCGTACGTTTGCGAAGTCGTTGATGGATGCCCTGGCCTCGTCGAAGCTGGTGAGCGCTGCCGCGAAGCGCCTGGCCTTCTCCGAAAAGGTGGCCACCTCGTCGAGCGTCTCGTACAGCCGACCCTCCACGGTCTTCATGCTCACACTCAGCGCCTCCAACTGCATGCAGTCAGTCCACCACACACAATGGGTACGAATACGGGGAGGGGGAAGAGACACACCGTCCATCCCATCCCATCCCATCCTCCGACCTTTTCTTTGTCGACTTTTTTGTCCTCGATTTTCTTGACCATCAAGTAGTCCTGCAGACAGACAGATAGGGAACGAACGAGCCCCTTGCTTGTTTCCTCCCCTTAATTGTCGCTTCAACTTCCTTTAACACGCTGCAAAAGAAAGGTACCTGTTCGCGGTTCCTGTGCAGCTCCTCGCTGTCGAGTGTGAGCCTCTCTGTCTCGGAGTAGAGGTGATTGACGCTCTCCTCCAGAGCCTTGATGTTGGTGTCCTGTGTGCCCACGAAGGTCTTGGTTTTCTCGAGCCTCTCCTCCTGCTGATTCATCCGCCGATTGGCCGACTCCACACCTGCACGATGGAACGCACACTCATACGTACCATATTCTATCTACTGTCGAATGTACGCAGTTTGTTTGTGGGTGCCTGTTTGTGTGGTGATGAACGTCCGCCTGAGGCCCTCCATCTCCTCCCTGACGCCCTCCATCTCCTGCCGAGTCTCCAGCAAACCGCCAGCTGCATGGACGCACATCAACCAACACACCGACACATAGACAGGCAGGCACATGACCGGCCGGACCTCCACACCCACCCAACAGTGAAGCGCTAGCGTCAGCGTACTTACATGCTTGGCCATCGTGTGTGAAGGTGATGTTGAGAGCCTTCTGGTGCACATCCACCCTGTGTTTGATGTCGCCAAGATCCTTGAGGACCTTCTCTGCTTTCTTCTCGCTCGTCTTGCCCTCGCTCGTCAGCTGCTCCACACGCTGCATCAAGACATGCACACACACACCATGGACACACACTCATCATGCACTACGGACGCACAGACAAGTAAGTACACACAGGGGCTCAGCATGTCACGGTGCTTGGGTGGCTGTGTACAGTACCCTCTCCAATCGAGTGGCCTTGTTTGTCTGCTCGACAAGCGCAGCGAGTATGGATGACAGGACGCTGGTGAGGTTCTCCGACTGCAACTGCACCGCTCCATCAACCAGGGAGAAGAACACCAGGTTTTCAAGGCTGATCTCGATGTTGTTGAGCACAAAGGCACGCTCCACAGACATGGCTGCCGTCTCCTTCCTCTCTCACCGCCCTTCGAAGCCCCCGTTGGCCCCGCCGCCGCTTCCCTCAGGGGTGGTCGCGCCGCTTCGCGAGAGGACGAGTGACTGCACTCCGGAGTGGGGGCGTTGTGGGCCGTCATGTAAATTGAACGGAAGAATTTCAAGTTGAAGCCACGGAGGAACGACTTCCCTCGGCGGCGAAGCAGAGTCGCGCGACGCGGGAGTCGCAGAGTGTGCAAGGATCCTCAGCTCCGTGCCTGGCACATTCGTATTCTGACGCTTGAGAGCTGTGAGACTGCCGCCGGTTCGTCCAGTTCCATCTTCCGCAAACGAGCATAGAGAGCATAGACTGTTGTGAAAGAGGCAATTGTACTGCCAGCGGTCCCCATGCTGAGCTTTTTTCTGCCCGCATCCACCACCGCCAGGCGAACCTCGTGAGCCGCTGCAGCCCGCAGAGGGTACCTTCTTGCCCATCCATGGAGAAGCGCAGGGCCTCCACTCGCCTCAGTAAGCCCGAATGCATGCTGACACATGTGCTGTGGTGCGTTTCTTGTGTACTTGCTGCGGATGAGTGGTCACGTGTGGCGGGTTCCTCTGGCTACCAGGCGCGAAGCGCGGCGACGAGGGGTCTGTCGGGTCGACGGCGGCAGCGCCTCAGAAGGGGCGCAGTGAGGCCAAGAAGGCCAAGGACAGGAAGCCAAGCGAAGGTCCGAAGCCTGAGAGGAGCAGCCCTCGGCTACGCAGTCAGAGTAAAGACAACGCCGTCACGGAGGAGGGAGAACCAGGTACATAACACGCCACGATAGCAGACGCACACCGACCTGACCCCTCCTCCCCTCCATGCATGACGAGAGAAAGAACAGAATCTCGGCCTGAATGGCTCCATTTGGCCCATCTCCCTGCCTCCCATTATGTGTGTTCCATAGATGCATGTGCCAACGATTCCGCTGCAGCAGCCGCAGATGCTGAGGGGAACTCATCATCTGTGAGCGGTGGGATGGCGACCAACGATACCATGCTGCTGGTGGAGAAGGGGATACAGGAGGTCAAGAAGGAGGGAGATGAGGACAACGACGCACCGGCAGAGCTCAAGAACCTCAAGATAGGTGGGTGGGGGCTATGGGGGCCGGGAGAGAGGAGGGAGGCCGTGTGAAGCGAAGGATGCTGGTTGTGTGTGCGTGTCTTGTCGGTCAGGTGACAAGATTCAGATTCGTTACGATTCGGGCACACTGGAGGTACAAACAAAGACACACAGTTGGTTGCAAAGGTTGAAGAACAGACCACACATCACATCCCCTCCCGGCCCGGCTTCTGTCTTTGCTGTTCACGTCTGTCCGTCAGAATGGGATGTTTAGCGGTCTATTCAAAGACAAGGATGGGGGCTGGCAGGTGCGCCATCGCATCATGGGATACGCAAGGAGCATCGAGTTCACGGTAAGTAAGCCAAATGGCCGGCCGCCACAGCACAGACAGACACGGAATGTCCTTGGCTCTGATATATCTGGTGTGTGTGTTTTGTTCTGCATGTGCAGATATCTGCCGAGCATGTGCGTCTCGGCACCGGGTGGGACGCAGAGGTCTGCCTCACGGCCAAACACGCCAGACAGAGGTAGGTAGGTGGGTGAGCCAGCCCCTCACCTCCCACCTGACTGACGGACACAAGATGGATTTATTCACTACTCATTGCATGTCCCCTCTTCTTCGTCCAGGCGCAAACCCACGCGGATGGAGTCAGATGACGGTCCCAACGACCACCCCCAGCAAAAGAAGCCCCTCCGCATCGGCTCGTCCAGCCCCTCATCGCACCCACCCTCGGCCCCCCACACCGCCCCGCGCTCGTGCACGTCATCACTCCCCGGCGACGAGGCCGCAAAGCCACGCAAAGGCAAGAGAGAAGCCAAGGAGGGCGGCAACAAAGGCGACCCGAAGCGACCAGCAGGCAGGCGTGAGCGCGAGCGTGATGGCGGGGATGACGGGGATGACGGAGAGGGGGAGAGCCAGAAGAAGGCTTCAGCAGCAGCCGAGGGAGGTGCCTGTCTGAGAGGGGGAGAGGGGAATGTGCGGCGGGAGGGGCGGGACGGTAAGCGTAGGGCCGAGCGGGTTATGAGTGAGGCGACGTTCAAGCATTGGGAGAAGATCAAAAGGCTGCAGCAGGGCACACTCATCGAGGTACGTACGTACACATGTATGTCACCCCCTCCCTCCTCTCTCCAATCCTCTCCCCAACCAAACACGCAACCAACACCCGCACACTGTCTCCGCTTGGTGTTCCAGGTGGCCGATCCCAGCGAGCCTGTGTCGCACATCGGGCGCCTCATCGACACGCATCTCGACCCACAGCTCAACCTTCCCATCGTCAGATACAGGCGCGCAGGGTGGCACCCGTTATCCAGCGCGCCCGTCGACTTGGTCCGCATCTTCAAGGACCACCAGGCCAACCTCCACACCACCATCCACCCTCAGGGTACGCAGACGCGAGCCAAGACGCGGCAGAAGCAGCTGACGGCGGCTGTCGACAGCTCTGGGGACGAGATCCGGTGCGGCATGTGGGTGTGGGTGCTGGGAGGGGGCAAGGGCGAGGTGGTGGCCGTCGAGCAGACCGAGGGGGAGAGGGGAACGGAGTGGCTCGTCCGGGTGCGGTCTGCCGATACGGGTGTGGTGGAGTGTTTCTCACCATCGGAGGTGCATGCCACCGACCCGCCGTCATCTGTCGAGGACGTGACGACGGACATGATGCACCCATTTGCTGACGAACGGGAGGGAAACGAGAGCGTGCAGTCGGGCAATACCGAGGACCGGCAGCCCCACCACCCCCACCACCCCCAGCTCTCCCAGCAGCCGCGCAAGCCCAAGAAAAAGAAGAAGGTCCCCGCCACCAGGACCAACAGCGGCACACACGGCAGCATCGGCTTCCTTAACCTCCCCCCATTTGGCGGCAGTCGCAAGTATCGTGACCTCACGCTGCTGCGCAAGGGGCAGCGGCAGATCCGCGTGGAGCTGCCCATGTCCACCATCAAGCAGGACCTCGGCACCCTGCGGCAGCTGTGCTCGCAAGCACACCCCCACCCCCCATCCACCGAGCAGCAGCCCACCGAGCAGCAGCCGAAAGACATCAAGGAGGAGAAGATAGCGACCGTCGAGAGGGAGAGGGAGACACGTAAGAAGAAGCCGGCGGGCAACAAGGGCGACAAAGCTGACGATGATAGCGAGGGACAGGGGGACAGGGAGGGGGAGGACGAGGATGGCCCCGACGAGGACGGCATGATCATCTGCTCCGAGCGCCGCATCTTCGAGAAGGTACGCACTCGGATGAACACACACACACGCCCAAGGCAATCTGCACAGCACATGTGGTTGTCTTCTCTGGTGAAGTTTCGCAAGCGTCGCCGGGTTTTCAGCAAGGTGACGGTGGATATGTCCGATGATAGCGAGCTGACCCCCCGCGACATCGCTGACATCGACCGATTCATCCAGAGGTGCCGCGGCGAGCAGCTTGTGGCAGCCCGCGCACTGAGCCGTCGCGGCAGGCCCTCCGCCAGTCGGCGCGGCGCGGGCGGCTCCAAGAAGAAGACCAAGCTCAGCGGTCGTGGTGGGGCCAAGAAGGTGAAGATAACTCCCATCCTCCCTCTAGGCACCGCTCCAGGCACCACATCACCCACAGCCAAGAACCGCCCCCTCCCCCCGCCATCCGCTCCGCCCCCGCGGCTCGCCCACCACCACCACCTCCACCCCTCGAGGCCGTCACTGGGTAGAGGCGACATGCGTTTTGAGACTCTGGGTGACCTGTTCTCGCCATCGCAGTCGCCGAGGAGTGGCGAGAAGGTCGGCCACCATGGTTCGCCCGAGGAGGAGCAGTGGCTGCTTGAGAGCTTCGCGTCCATCACGGAGACGGCCAACCTGGACCGCCTGTACGCCCCTCTCGCCAAGGGGGCCAGGCAGTACTCGAGCGGCGTGGGGGGGATCCTCAAGGCCAGACAGAGGAACCCACACCCACACCCACATCCACACCCCCATCCACCGGCGTCTGTGGCTGCTGGCAGTGTTGCTAGCGGTGGTGGTGCTGGTGGCCCCTTCCCCTCACCCTCTCACGGTGGCCCCGTCTCTGCCCCCGGCTCATCTGTATCGCCCGTTGTGATCGATCTGACCAACGAGCAGCAGCAGCAGCAGCAGCAGCACAAGGGTGGACTGGGTGGTTTGGCGGTGAACGGGACGAAGCGGCCGTTTGAGAGCATGATGAAGGACCTGGCCATGATGAAGCGACAGAAGAGCGGCCATCCTGGGGATGTTGCTCGTTGGGGGGGTCGTCTTGGTGTTGGGGAGGGGCTGGAGGGGGATATGGCTGTGTGTGAGATTGGGGGCAGGGGAGGAGACGTTGTAGCTGGTGGTGGTGGTGGTGTTGGTGTTGGTGTTGACGAAGGCGTCAAAGGGCGGCTGACCATGGCATTCAGCGACGAAGTCCAAAAGCAGCTTGGGTGAGTGGAGAGGGCAAGGGGACTGGGGAGACAACGCATGGCATGCACACCGATGATGGGTGTCGGTCGGTTGTCCTTATAGGGAGTCTCTCACACTCAGCGTCAAAACCATAGTCGAACGGTCAGTCAGCACAGAAACAAACGAGCAAGAAGCGACACACAAGCAGAGCAGCTGAGCTGTTCGTCGATCCCATCCATGTGTGCTGTGCTGTGCTGTGCTGTCTCGTCTCACCACACCCCTCCCTCCTTATATCAGCCGTGAGAGCCCCTCGTACCCCCTGCTGTTGGCCTTTCTCCACGAGCTGCCGATTCAGCTGATGAACGACCACCATCTGGCCGACGCATGGCGGCGCTTCTTCAACACATACCTCTGCCAGCCCCAGATCAACCTCAGCCAGCTGTTCCACCTCGGCAGCCGACACAAATGTCACAGCGCCATCAGCGCCACACATCCACACGAGGGGCAGCAGCTGACGAGGGAGCCCGGGGGGAGTGTGTTGCTCGACGAGGGGATGGCTGTGGGGTGAGGGGACTGAGGGGCAGTGAGTGAGAAAGATATATAAGTGGCCAGCGCGATGCGATAAGAGGGCTGTGGATGGGGGAGGTTGAGGGACTGGTTGGCTCCGTGTGTGGGTACCTACCGTACAATGTGTGTGGCCTGTGTGTGTGTCTGCGTCTCTTAGTGGCTGGCTGTCTGTCTGTTAGGCAGCGCTGTGTGTGCAGGGATGGATGGATGGATGGATGGATGGCGGACCTCTCTGTCTGTCTGTCTGGGTGGCACTCATGATGCACACATCTCATCACTTACCGACCACAACTCGCAGCGTATATCGATATCGACGGCACGCGCCATTGCAGTGCCGGGCCCATCAGGTCTGCCTGCGTCTTGTGTTCCCTGGATGGGGTGTAGGGGCGATGGAGGGGCGTGAGCTGATCGATCAACCAACCAACCAACACACGCACACTCAAGTTGCTGTCGGTCGGTCGGTGGTTGAGCAAAAAGAGCAAGCTCTCTCACACACACACACACACGATCGGTCCACCCCACCTGCCACACAAAGACACACAGCGCATGCCATAAGGGCGCCTCCCTCCCAACCCAACGCACGCATGAGATAAGATAGATAGATGCAGATCTTGACGACAAGAGGCCTGCCTCACACGTACTGACTGACATGCACGCATCGATCGCATCGCGCGGCAATGAATGTCTGTCGAAAAAACACACACACGCACACGCACACGCACACACATCATATACATCATGATCGATGCACGCACATGGACAGACACCACATGGATGACATGGATGAGATCTATCAACCGCCCCGCTGACTGACACGGTTGGCTCACTGGTCCATTTGTCTGTCTGAATGTCTGTGTGTCTGTCTGCCTGTCTGTCTGTCCCACTGAGTGGGTCGATAAATGCACTCACACACGCATGTATGGACGCACAAAGCACGGCTGCCTTCTCCCCGCCACCCCCCACCCCCCTCTCAACCTCCCTTGTCTGTCTGTCTGTCCGGACGGAGAGTCACAAAAACAGTCAGTCTTCCTTGCCCACCCATCCCTCCCTACTCGCCCATCTCCCACCCCACAAACAGCACCCACAAACAGATATACGCACACACGCGATCACCAAAAAACACCTCACATCGCGTCCACTCTTCCACAATATAGAAAAGCGCTTTCACACTCCCCCTCCCTCCCTCCCTGCCTGTCTGTCTGTCTGTCTGTCACGGCGTCCTCAACACCACCCCCGCCCCTGTATCGCCATCCGTATCTCTCGCTTCTGCTCCACTCGCCGCATCTACGGCCAATGGCACTATCACTGCGTCGCCACTGTGACGACTCGCCGCGTCCGCCCCTCTAGGGGCCGAAAAATCGGCCACGGAAATATCGGTGTGAGGGGCGGGGGACGAGCTAGCCGCTGCCGCTGCTGCCGCTGGTGGGGCGGCTGGGGTGTCAGAGCCATCCGCTGCTGCTGCTGCTGGTGGTGCTGCCGTGTTGTCTTGTTGGTGACCTTGCTGCTGCTGGTCCCCTTCCAGCTGTGGCTGTTGCTCTTGTTCTTGTTGTGGTGGTTGTGTTACTTGGTCTGGTGGCGGTGGTGGCGGTGGGCCGTAGTCTCGTTTGCACAGCGGGCAGACGGTGGACCCGGTGAACCACTGGTCGATGCAGTCCTTGTGGAAGACATGGCTGCAGTCGAGCACACGCACCTCGTCCTCCTTGTCGAACTCGACCAAACACACGGAACAGCTGCAGACCAGACACGGCACGGACACACACACACACACTGATATTGATGACGCTCGGACGGACGCAAAATCCCACATATACCCGCCGAGCCCTCACTTCTCTACTGACCAGAGCTCTTCGTCGCCCGTGGCCACCGTCCACGACCGGCTGGGCGTCTTCTCGGCCATCCCATTGTCACTCGCACTATCAGCCCCACCACCCACCAGCCCACGATGATATGGCATCGGGGATGCTGCCGAGCCGTTGTCGCTCGGAGTCGCTTGTTGGTGGGGCGTGTCTGGCGGCTGTTCGTTGTGAGTGGTCGCATCGGATGCCTGGCGGCCTAAAAGGTCTGTGCAGGGGAGCGGGGGCGGAGTGGGAGGGGCCAGCGGCGGACCTGCAGACACACACACACGCACACACACACACACACACTGACGAGCATTAATTACTCTGTTTTGATGGGCACACCGATGAACTGAAAAGATGGTCTGCCGAAGACCGTCGGCTGCTGCTGCGGCTGAGAGGTGCTGGTGTGGTCTTCGGCGCTGCTCCCATCGGCTGGCTGCGACGTCGCAGCGAGTGAGGTCACTGACGAGTGTGTGGACCGTGTCGGTGTGCGGAAGCTGCGCGAGTGATTGGGTGCACGGTGGTGGTGGTGGAGGCCCCACACGCGCGTCTTGGTGAGGGCCTCTTTGAACTTGATGGGCGGGAAGAGCTCGTCTACGTTGCTCAATCGGCGCGGCGAGGCACCGCCGTCCTGACCGACCATCCGCTGCACATAGACACCCCCACAGCACAGAGAGCAGGGTGGGGTGAGTGTGTGCGAGCCGGACCGTTTTGTGCCTCGTGTGGCCGCTCCCTCACCGCATGCAGGATGATCTCCAGCTGCCGCGCGTCGAGCCGCGATCTGTGCCGCGTCTGCACGCTCCGGTGGATGGCATACATCACCCACAGCATCACAAACACCTGACCGTTAGATAGATACACCACCACACACGCGCACACACACACGCATGCAGACAGACAGACAGACAGACAGGGCGGGCCGTGCAGTGCAGTGCAGTGCAGTACATCTATGTGTGTGAGTGCGTGTGTGTGTGTGTGTGTGTGTGAAGTGCTGACGACTACGATAGCAGGGACGACGTAGATGTAGAGGTTGATGCGCGAGAAGGGGGCGTTGAGAAGGGTCACGCGCAACGAGTACTGCGTGTCTCGCAGCGCACGCCGACGCTCCGCGCGTGAGTTATAGATGCCTGGCGAGGCGACAGACCAGACAGGGACCCCGTGTGTGCCTTCCTTGTGTGTGAATCCCCACTCTCCTCCCCTCTCCTCTCTGTCCAGCGTGCGCTTTGTCTTGTCCGTACCGAAGAACCATCTGTCGGAGGGGTACTGCGATATCTGGATCTGCAGCTGCAACACAACACAACACACAGACGGGAGGGACAACACGACACGTGAGTCACATGTGACGCGTCTGTGTGTGTAGGGGTGTGGGTGTGTGTGTGTCTTTATTCCCCCGTCCATCCCGACTATGTGAGTGCGCGCGCCCCTTCCTTACGATTTGCCTTCTCCCCCCCGGCCGCATTGGCAGATAGAAGGTGTGGTCCTCGCTGCGCTGGGTCGGAATCAGATAATCCCTGACACACACATACATACATACATCATATATATCAGACACAGCAAGGCAACCAGCCCAACCAACAGGTTTCGTGGGGTGGTCCTTTCCTTCACACATACGTATGTGTCACGTCACGTGCGCAACTAGCTAGCGGTGTAGTGAGTGTACGTGGGATGCCATATAATATGCCATGCCATAGTCATGTATGTATGTCATGCTCACTCACTGCTTGTCTGTGGCCTTGATGAACATGAGAGGGTCGCCGCCTCGGTGCACCATCTCGATCCGAAGCGTGTTGCCACGGTCTGCACACCACACCAAGCAAAGCAATCCACACAGCACAGCACATCCAATGCTGCCGCATATGTGGATCTCCCACCCCCTTTTTTCCCACCCACCTCTGTCACTGTCGTCCTCCGAGGGGATGTCGAGGTAGTGGTACTTCCACTCCCCGGCCGGGATGGACTTCTGCAGCGCCTCACCGCTCTCCAACACATGCGCCGGTACAGAGCAGTCGTTGTCAGCCCAGCCAGTGTCGCACCGGCACTTGCCCACGGCGCGGCACACCCCATGGCCAGAGCAGTCCCTCGGGCAGGGCCGCTCGCCGTGGGGGAACTGGCGGATTCGGATGTTGAAAGTCATGGGCAGGTCTTTGATGCGGTTGGTGAAGCTGGTCTCGTTGGTGGCCGCGTCGATGGTCGGCGTGAGCGTGACGGTGTTGGGGTACTGGCTGGGGAAGTTCAAGACCGCCACCCACCACGTGTCGTTGAGCTGCAGCTCCTCGGCCGGAACCAAGATATGGTGGTACTCCTGGAGATGGATAGGTAGACAGAGAGACAAGGGAGGGGAACACGCATTCCCTTCTTGGTGGCCGGCACCAAAATTTGGCTTGTCACTTTCACTTTTATTTCTGTAACGGTACCTTCCACACGACGTAGGCGTGCGAGTCCATAAAGGCCGTATTGGCGTCCCAGTTGCCTTTGCCGCCGTTGAGCGTGGCGGTGGGGGGCGCGTTGGCCTTGGCCAGCAGAAGAGGGTCGGGCGGGATGAACCGATAGCCGTCCTTGTTGACGGTGAACGAGGCAGAGGACGCCTGCTGCTGCTGCTGCTGCTGGGGGCTGCCGTCGGGGGTGAGGGAGGAGTGGCGGCCGCCTTGCTTGTCGTACCGCATCTCGATAAACAGGTTGGCGTCCGTGGCCATCATGGCCTCAGTCACCTTGAACCGAAATCGCCTCCACTTCCGCGGACCAACCTGACACACGCGCACAAACACACACCCCAGTCAGCCGTGCCATGCCTGCCTGCCTGCCTGCATGTCTGTCCGTCTGCCTGTCTGCCTGTCTGTCGGTCCACCCCCACGCACCTCATATGTTTTCCATGTGGTGTTGTCCTTGGTCCAGACCTCGCCCCAGTCCACGATACTCGCCGCCAGGTCGCCCCCCTGATCGCGTGGTTTGGCCAGCAGCGGCCGCCGGCCGCCCGTAGAGGGAGACCGCGCAGGTGTGCGGCCAACATCGGGCGTCACTGCTGGGTTGTTCCCCGAGTCCACCTGACCTTGCGCAAGGGCCGGAAAGCTGATGGCGGCAATCACGAGACGGGCTGTGGGTCGCAGAAGCCCAGCTGTGGAAGCAGAAGGCATCACGAGTACTTGCGTACGGGTCAGGCAGTGGGCGCTGCCGACGCCGCTGCTGCTGTCTTATGCCTCTTCCAGATGCTTTGGCGCATTCATCTTGTCCTCATGGTGATCTCCAAATGTCACGCACATCTTTTGCGAGCTCAACCACCGCGCTGTGCTGAACTTGGCACTCAGATGCAGATCTTGTCCCCAGTCTGGGTGATCTTTCTCCATGGGCTTGATCTTTTCTTGGCCAAATCTATCAGCAGACCGAGCCCATGGAGATCGGCCACAGCTGAGCAGCTGCAAGCCATCCCGGCACGCCCCTTCCCTGCTGCTGTCAGCCGCCGACGGAATGCATTGCTGAAACGTCGTCAGCGGCACCGCACGTCAGCAGCAGCCGAGAAGGTCAGCTCAAACAACAGGAGTGGCCATGGCAACGGCGGCACCGGCTTATTGAGCTTCATCTCGGGCGCTATCGCAGGTGGCCGTGCTGTCAATCAATTGCATTGCTGTACGTACACTCACACACTGTTGAATGCTACCGTCGGTGTGCAGGTGTGATAGTGGCGACGGTGACGAACCCTCTTGAGGTTGTCAAGACCCAGATGCAGGCCAGCGGTGGTCAGGGGTTTCTCGCCACTGTGGCCGCTGTCCACAAGGCGAGTGGCGTCACAGGCTTCTTTGCGGGGCTGACCCCTTCACTCATAGGAGTGATTCCGTCTCGTTCCACTTACTTCTGGGCCTACTCCACTGCAAAGAATGCCTTGAACCCAATGGTAGGTAAGGCGACAGACAGATGGCGGCATGGCATCCCGTGTGTCTGTGAGTGGAGGGCGGGTGTGCGTGCGGTGAATGAATGAACGCAGATAGGTGATGGTGCGCTGACACACTTTACCTCGGCTCTGGTGGCGGGGTTCGTGGCCTACACGGTCATCAATCCCATCAGCATGGTGCGGACGCGCCTCTTCCTCGATGCCGCTGCATCAGAAACGGCCGCCAAGGTGGGTTAAGACGCACGCTCGGCCGGCCCTCCCTCCCTCTCAACAAACAGATATCTGCTGCGATTGATTCCTTTATCTGCTGTTTGTGGGCGTACCTAGGGCGTGTTGGATGCGGTACGGTCGATATGGATGCAGGAGGGCGTGCGAGGGTTTTCCAGGGGAGTGGTGGCGAGTTACTGGGGCATCTCAGAGGGGTGCGTACACTGGATGATCTTCGAGCCGTTGAAGAAGCAGCTGTCGCAACGGTAGGTGAGCCGTATCAAACCATAACAGACAGACACATTGTGATCTGACCCTATCTGCATTGCATGCAGGGAGGCCGAGAGGACGCCTGGGTCGGTCGAAAGGTCTTCACAACAAAGGGCATCAGTAGGGCCGGTAAGAGACAGACAGAACGTACGAGATTCTGGATGCATTTTCAAGCTGATATATGCTGATGAACGCTCATGAGTGCAGACTCTGGTGGCGGGATTCGTTGCGAAGGCGGTCGCCTCGACAGCCACCTACCCCCATGAGGTCATCAGAACCAGGCTCAGAGAGCAAACCATAGGCACTCCTGCCAAGTACACGTAAGCCAACCTGCTCCCTGCCTCCCTCAGGGGCCTGCCTCCCTGCCCCCCTGCCAACACACGCCGTGTATTATGTATGATGCTGTTGCTCTGCAGTGGATTTTTCCAGTCGTTTCGGTTGATCGCCCGTGAGGAGGGCGTGCGTGGGCTGTATGCGGGCATGTTCACCCACCTGCTGCGGGTGGTGCCGTCAAGCGCGCTGGTGCTCGTGTGCTATGAGGTGGTGTACCACACACTTGAGAGGGGGTGCTTCAGGCCAAAGGCGGCAAGGCAGGAGCCCAAAAAGGGCGTCCTCGATGGCGGCCTTGTGCGACGGTGACCTTATAGCCATCAAGGAGGGGAGGGGAGCGGGGGGGG
>CDMY01000356.1:348888-369378 GCA_001179505.1 Vitrella brassicaformis | reverse complement strand
GAGGGGGCTGAGAGGTGGTGTGGTGTTTGTCTCGGCAAGAATAGATCGGCAGCGAGTGTGGGATTGGCTAGGCGACATGCATGTTGATAGGCAGAGAAAGTTTGTGTGTACATCTAGCTACCAAAACAACCAGACAGACAGAGTTTTGCGTTGCTGAACTCTATGTAGACTTACTTGTGTATGGCGACGGATGAACTGTTAAGGAAGGGGCGCAAGGATGGATGTATATCACCCAAATGCAGGCAGGCAGGCAGGCAGGCAGCACGAGCGATCGACACAGCGGCAGTGCGTGTGTGTCGAACCAACACACATCCGTCCACCGTCCGTCCAGCAACCCATTATCCAGTGCGTCCACACATCACATGCACAATGACCATGATTGATCACTCGCTGCGGCCCTCCACAGTCTCCGACACCTGCATGGCATGGCATGGCATGGCATGCACACCAACGACGACAATAAGAGAGAGAGAGACATCCCCCCAGCCTACTGCGTATGTACCATCATAAGCAGGTGGTTCATCTTGTCGACCTGCAGCTCCTCAAAGCTCTTATCCTTATCTGCGTCACTCGGAACCTAAACACACAAACATACACACACATAGAAGCATCCACCCTCTCCCAAAGCAGTCTGATGTCTGATGTCTCTGTGTCTGATTGATTTACTGACTGGCATTTTTCTGAGGTTTGGTGAGAGTTTGAGGCAGTTGATGCCGCCGCGGTCGTCCCCCACCAGCACAATCGGGTGCACGTCATTGAAACACAGATGCGTCAACTTGGCGCGCTTCACCACCTGCACAAGCACAGAGTGCAGCCCAGCCCGTTTCTCTCTATTGTCGGCTGGCTGGCTGGCTGGCTGACCTTCTGGTCACAGATTCTGTCGTGTCTGTTGACGTGCAGGTCGTAGACATGCACCTACAGACAGACAAACAGACGGACGGAGAGACATGAATGAAGTGCTCTCACGTCTGGCTCTTCTTGCTCTTGGCTGGTTTGCTGGCCGATTGACTGACTGACTGACTAACCACTCCGTCGGCAGTGGTGGCCGCAAAGACGGTGGAGGCGTAGGGCGCCCACGCAGCGTCTCCCACAGCCTGCAGGATGAGCGATGGATGCACACACAGCCGTGCACACGAGCGCGTGCGGGTTCAATATTGTCTGTGTGTCTGTCTGTCTGTGCGTGCGTGCGTGCGTGTGTGTGTGGTTGCATGCCTGTGCGAGGTCGAACGTCATGATGGGCGTCTTCTGTGTGTGGTCCCACAGCTTGACTGTCCAGTCAGCACTCGCCGACAGGAAGATCCGCTGATGGTATGTGTTCCACTTGACCACATACACTGCCATGCTATGACCTGCCCACACACTCACACACACACACACACACACATGGATGGATGGATGGATGGAGGAAAGGTGGACCCTCATAGGTCTCGAGATATTGTCCGCTGTAGGCCTTGGAGCACTTATGGATCTTGCCTTCCTCGGTGCCGACCAGAAAGAGGTGTGACGAGAACTTGTTGAAGTCGAAACAGGTGCCGCCGCCCAGACCAGAGAGCGCCGTGTCGTCCTCCTGCCCGCCCTTGCCGCCCGCGTTGCCCACCAGCTTCAGCTCCATCACCTAAACGCAAAAATACCCACACGACACACAGAGGGTGCGTGCCGTGCCTGGCATGTGTGTGCGATGCGATGCGATGCGATGCGATGCGATGAGTAGGTGGGTGACCTCTTCGGGTTCGAGTTTGTTCTTCATGAGTGCCCATGAAGTGACGCGGCCATCGGATGAAATCGAGTAGAAACACAGATTGCTCGATGCCTCGTCATCGTGCCAACGGACTGCATCAAGTAAGGAAGGAATCGATCGATGGATGCGCAAGAAAGAGAGACACTGTGACGTGACGTCCTAGGTATGCTACGCTACGTACGGTACCTTCCCAGACGGGGTCTGTGTGTTTGTTTGATCGGATGGTCGACTGGTAAAGCGGCTTGCGGTTCTTGCCACGCACGTCAAACACCAGGACCTACACACAGACACAGACGGCAGGCAGGCAGGCAGGCAGGCAGGAGGTACCAAGTCACACATTGAAATCGGTGTGTGGGTGTGGTTTGTATGTGTGGTGTGGTGACTGACCGTTCCGTCGTAGAGGCCGACGGCAAGGAGCGATGGAAACTGCGGATGCCAGTCCAGACAACACACACCCTGATCGACCGATCGAGGAGAGGGAGAGAGAGACACACGTATGTATACTCAGCTGGCGTTGTGCCCTTTTGGCTGGCCTGTGTGAGGTGAGCCCCTCCCTGGCCGACCGAGTCGGTGTTGAATGAGTACTCGGGGTGTCGTGTGTTCTTGAGTGTGTAGCAGCATATCACACCCGTCCCCTGCTTCAGAAAGTCATAACTACCTGCAAACAAAGACACACATATAGATCAAGAGACAGACAGACACACGTGATGCATGACATGAAGCCCTGACAAATATGAGGGCCGAGTTGCTGACCGAATCCGACAGCAAAGAAGTCCTTGTACTGCGGGTTCCACTTGATGGCGGTCACCTGCTTCCGCTTTGACTTCTCACTCGCAAAGCGCCACAGAGGCAACAACGTGCCTGACCGACACACAACACACAAAAGCGGGCAGAGAGGAGAGGACGAGAGGGAGGCGGTAGCTGACAGAGCCATATATATGTTCACGTGTCACACGTGCGTTGGATCGATTCATTCCTCACCGTCTCCGTCTCGGTACTCGTCCGATCTGTCTTCATAGTATTTGAAGTCGTGGTAGATCTCATTGTCGCTGTTCTGATTCACCAAACGCTCCGTTATCTATATGCAGACAGACATGGACACACGGCTGGATGGATGGATGGACACAGGCTGGATGGCTGGATGGATGGATGCGGATGCATCATGTACCTACCCACCCACCACACAGCTAGACGTCGAGAGCGTGCTACCTACCTACCTTGATGAAGTATTTCATTCTGTCCGAGTAGAGCTCCGACTCCTTCTTTTTCTTCTTGGGCTCCTCCTCGGCGGCCTTGTGCGACTGTCATAGAGACATGTCAACACACCAGAGGTGCAATCAATGCAGTCACATGAGCTCCCTCCTCTTGTTGTCTCCCCTCCCCCCAACCCTCACTCCACTCACCCCTCTCTCCTTCTCCTTGGCCTCTCTGGCCTGCTGTGCCTGGATGTCCTCCATGTACGTGTCGTATATCAGCCACTGGGTCACTGCAGGTCAGGTGCAAGTAAACGAGAAGGTAGGCAAGCAGAAAGAAAGAGCACCCACAAATGAATGAGACAAAGGAGACAGTCCCGCATCGCATGAGAGGGCTACCTACCGGTGCCCGAGAAGTCGGTGGAGGGTGGGGGCTCCGTCGATACGCCACGCTCCCTGCACACCATACGCACACACATACGCACGCACACGCACACACATGTACAGCCAGGTATGTGTGACTGTCTCTGTCCGCAGCGTGTGTTCACCTCAGGAGTGCGTTGAATGACTGCGATGCCCGGTCTGAAAAGTTGAACTGATTGCGGAGCAACACCTGCTGAGACTCGTCGAGAGCTGAACCAAGACGACACACATAGACAGGCAGCAGCATATGAGCAAGGGAGACTTGTGTTGTCTCTTCTGCTGCCGACGCTGGTCGGGGTCCTGCTCGATCTCCACATCGACGGCCTCGGCCTCCTCGCGTTTCTTTCTCTCCTCCTCCTTGATGCGCTGCATCTCCTCCTGATCAGCTGCCTCCGGACTGTCCTTGAAGAAAATGCGCCTGCACACATTCACACAAACAGACAAGGAAGGGGCCCTGACTCAGTGTGTCTGCAGATGTGTGGACGGCTTTAAAGCTGACTCTTCAAGTGAGAAGTGGAAGACGCTCTGGTCGACTTGGTCGTCCCGCTTGAACTGCCGGTCCTTGAACGAGAACTGAGTGATGTTCTGTGGCGCACGGGGGTTCTGCGGGTACAGCACCCGTGGCGGCATCTCCTTGTCCAGCTCCTCCGGCGTCAGTTCCAGCTGATCCTGAGGCTTTACCTTCACTATCACCTGCATGTATCATGCGCCATCGATCACACACACACCCTCATTCATTGAGCAGGCAGGCTGCGTCAGTGTGCGTACGGGCATGTTGTCATAGTCGTCTCCGGCGTCTCCCTCGTCGGGCGCCTCATCGGCGTGGCCTGGCAGCGGGGAGCTGCGCTTCCCCTGAGACTCACCCTTGTTCTTCGGGGCCATGATGGGATGGACCGATGGAAGGCACCTGCGAGAAGAACAAAGACCAAGGCGGAGAGTGCATGCGTCAGGAGAAGGTGCCTCCTCTCTCTCACAGGCTCGTACGGCGAGGACTCGGAGGAGGTCCCTTTTGCCGATTGCGAGCTTGAGACTTGGGGGCCCGGTGGGGGCCAGACGAAGATCATGGTGTCGCGTGCAGTGATCGCGTTCATTATCAGCCAGCCCCTTCTGGGCTCCGTCGCCGCAGCGCCTTCTCCGTCGACCCCAGTGCAGAGTGAGATATGCGAAGCACAGAGGTCCATATGCCTTTTTTCTCTGCGCAGGCAAGTATCTGCAGGTGAAGGGCGAGGAGGTGTATGACACGTTTGTCAAGCCTGCAATAGATGGTGGCGCCTCAAAGGACGACGTGGCCGACCTGCGGATGCTGGCACAGGTAAGACGCGTCCCTGTCCAACCAATGCGTGGAATATGCACTGCCCTCATGCCTTGCAGAGCCACGCTGAGAAGGTTGCCGAACACGCCTACCTCATGGACACACTCACCCATCTCATCCTCAACACCGACAGGTGATCAGGCCCGGCCATGAGCACTGTGTGTCGTCTTGTCACACATGGGTCCCATCTGCCGGGTGCAGGTCGGACAAGGCACGAATGGATGGCGTCACTGACCGCCTGCAGGAGCTCACCGACCTCATCGCACTGTCGCAGAAGTCAGTGCATGCGACTCAGACAGATAGTGGCGACCAATGAATGCATTCACATGTGTGTCGATTGCATGTACGTATCATGCAGGGAGCTGGACGAGAAGACATCCAAGTGGCGGGGCAGGGGCGAGGAGGAGACGACTGGCGCTTCTCAGACAGAGACCAGAAGCGAAGAGCCTCTGCCAGACGCCCTCCATCAACACAGAGAGTCAGCAGAAAGATATATGCCTCCCTCGACACCAAGAAGAGAAAAAACAAAGGGCCTGTCTTCTGCAGGCGTCTGACCTCATATTGGGCGGGCCGTCGCGATGACCTGAAAAAGCGCGTCAACTCCCTGATGACCGCCCTGTCGCAGAAGGGCCTGCCTGCGGCGGAGGAGATGGACATCATGAAGGGTGTGGGCGATGTGGAGACGTCGCTGGTGTGTGTTCGGGAGGGTGCGTATGTCATGAGCATGGACACAAACCTCTGCGTAGCGTTGAGGGGCGTGGCGTGTCTGTGGGGCGCATGAAATGGCCGGTGTGCTTACTGCGAGCTTTTCTCTTCAGCTGGATCTGTTCGCATCGCAGGAGGACCACGAGCTGCAGACACTCAAGCTCTACGCCAAACTGAGGACAAGCTCTCCGTACGCGAGACACGGGATGAGAAGACAAATGTCTGTAATAAATAGTCCCTGTCTCCTCTGTCTCTCGTATGCCAATCTGCCACGCAGGCCAGATGTTGCGGTTGCGGATAGAAGGAGACTTGACGGCATTCAGGACGACGCACGTAGCAGGTGAGCGGCTGGCGGGCGGGCGGGCGGTTGTGTGGATGCTGTGGTGATGAATGTGTTGATGCATCTAGGTCGCGCGAGTCGGAGCTCCAAAGAGAGCTCAATCGTCTGCACGAGAGGATATTCGCGCCATCCAAGTATGAGGAGCTTTGATGTTCCCAGCCAGCCCCCTGCAGGCGGCAAGGAGTAGGTCAGATAATAGAGAGTAGACATGTGACTGGACTGACAAGAGAGAAGATCGCTGCATATGTTCACAAAACACGCGCCTTATGTGTGCGTGTGTGTGTGGACATGACCCACATGACCCACATGGTACGTACGAGTCCTGACCTGACACACCATCAAGAAATATGTCCCCTTTTTGTCTGATGTGC
Organism: Vitrella brassicaformis; assembly: GCA_001179505.1. Classification (NCBI taxonomy): domain Eukaryota; family Vitrellaceae; genus Vitrella; species Vitrella brassicaformis. The sequence continues at coordinate 363,296 of CDMY01000356.1, read as the reverse complement.
CAAGCCAAGCCAAGCCAAGCAGGCACACAAACAAGTCCGACACCATCCATCCACCCATTCGGTCATGCGTACTCGAATACTCACTGATTGGCCGACTACATGTGTCTACAGCCCCTGCACCACACCACAACTCACACGCTCCCCCAGACAGATAGAACCAGCCCAACAACATTGTCATGCACTCAGAGAGACAGAGAGATATTGGCGTATGTACGTACGGCCCCAGTCGCAAAGACCCCACAGCCAGTCAGCCATCCAGTCACTTGTCATTGGGCTGGTCTGTCTGTCTGTCTGTCTGTCGACCCGCAACACAGACACACAGACATATGCCCCCACATGCTCACACAACACAGACACAACCTCGACGCTGGTGCCGTCCAGCCACCATTGGCCTCGCCTCGCCTCGTCCCGTCTCGCCAAACCCCGCCGCTGACTGGCTTGGATCGAAATGACGGACGGCAGACTGCACACATACACGAATACACATGAATGCGTATGGGTGCATTGCATTGCATGCCCGCTGGTCGGTCGGTCGATCGATCTTCCCTCCTCTTCTGTTGTCTCGGCGCGCGTTGCGTGCCGAGCCATTCATTGGGAGGGAGACCGAGCCACAATCACTTACTTATTTACTGACTGACCCCGACAAGAAATTCACGAGCTAGCTAGGGCTGGGTGGAGGAAAGCGAGGGAGGAATATATATGGGCGTCGTGTATGAAGGTATGCAAGCATGCATGGAGTGGGTAGGTAGGTATGTAGGTGAGTAGGTAGGTAGGTAGGTAGGTAAGGCAAGAGAGAGAGAGGGCTGCCCAGGCCACATGAATGAGTTGGTCCACGCATGTATATACTGATTGGGAGATCGATCGATCGATACATGCGGTGTGTATGTATGTATGCAGGCAAGTGTATACGTGTCAGTCAGTCAAAGTTAGTTTAGTTTTGTTCACCCCCAACAGCTGGCCTAGCCTAGCCTAGCAGCATGAACACACACACACACACACACACAACCCCTCACGCGCACACAGACAGACAACCACACGTGGATGGATGGATACATCGCAGAGAAAAAAAAATATGTCCTGCCCCTCCGGGATAAAGGCGCACAGAGCACCACCACCCAGCCACACCACACCCACTGCCACACATCCATAGACAAGCAGTCACTCAGTCAGACAATCAATCAATCAATGAATCGCCCTGCTTCACCCATCCATCCATCCACGAGAAACTGCCCTGCCCGTGTCAATGAAGCAACAGGTGAGTGGCATGTCTGTACTGTGTGTATGTATGTGCCAAGCTGGCCAACTGCCCCTTTCCTGACCCCCACTACCCCCAGCCCATCTCGCCCCGCCCCGCCACGCCCCGCCCCATCTCCCCCTCTCCGCTCCCCTCAACTCCACATACGGTTTCGCACGGCAGGTACAGATGAGCTTTTGGCGCTCTCTGTATATGCCGTGCCATGCAAAGCGCAAGGGCTGACGAAAAGCGGATGGTGGATGGATGGATGGATGGATGGACGCTACCACATCCACCACATCCACCACATCCATCACATTCGCATATCATCCATCGCAGCACCCGAAAAAGAGTGAGAGAAAGATCGCTTCATGTCTGCAGCTATGCATGCAGCACAAAAGGCATCCATCTATCATTCAACAACTCGCGCTGCTCATCATTGCGCACCGCCATCGTCAGCATCCGGAAAGATGGAATGCAGGCAGGCAGGCAGGCAGGCGGACCGACGGACACAGGTGTCCTGCCTCGCTCGCCGCTCGTCAGTGGGCCGGCCGGAGACAGACAGGCACAGAAGACGTCTAAAAAGACCAGCCAGCCGGGCACACCTGGACCGATTGACAATGGGCGTGCTGTCCGGCTAGCTGGCCGGCCGGCCAAGCGGCGCAAGCAACAAGATAATAATAGGCTGACTCTTAAGAGGAGGTAGGTCATATTCACAGCCACAGCCACAGCTATACTCAAAGCTGCCGCTGTCTTACCCCACACGCACACACACACGCAGACAGACAGACAGACAGACTGAGACAAGGCGGAGCAACCCACGAGAGTAGTGCGTAAGTAAGTCAAAACTGCCACTTTGTCACCAACGATTTTCCGTGGCGTGCCGTCCAGACAGACAGACAGACGTGCAGGAGTGGGTGCGTCGTGCACTCAGCTACACACCCACCCACCCGCACCCACTTGACCGACGAGCCAGCATCAGCACGCCTTCTTCAGAAGGACGACGTAATCGCTCAAATCTGACCACCAAACACGCCCGTCACGCAGAGAAAGGCACTAGTGCGATCCCTCTCTCTGTGCCCCGCGTGTGATGTGCACGTGTGTGTGTGTGTACCATGTCTCCAGCTAAGTCCGAAAAATTCGCTGTGTTTCTCAAGGAAGGCCTGCAGCGTCACCTTTGCCCTCAGCAAATATGTCAGGGCGGGCTTGGACAACTTGCCAAAGAGGTCGTCTACAGCCCTCACCTGCACACACACGCACAGGTCAGGTAAGCCAACCGGTGTACATGGATGTCTCGATGGTGTGTGTATGTCAACAGTGGCCCGGCCCACATCCATACATCGAATGGGTGCTGCGGGTCGCCAGGCCTCAGCGCATCCACCAACTCCCACAACACCTGCACACACACGTTCCAACATCCTTCGCTCTCGCACTAACAGGTCTCTCCGTTCTGTTTGTCCGCTCACTTGTTCCTCTGTGAACCTCTGCTGCTCTAACGCCCCGCCGGCCGCACCGCCGCCAACTGGAGGGTGGTGGTGCTGCTGGTGTTGTTGTTGCTGTAGCGGCTGGTGCTGCGCTGCAAAGCCGTACTGGCGGCCGGAAGCGACGGCAGTCGGTGGCTGTGCAGCGGCTCCAAGAGCAGGCTCGCGATAGCTCCCAGCAGCCCTGGCTGGCACGCCGCCTGCTCTGGACAGGAACGGGTTCCCGTCGGCAGTCTGTGTGGTCCCCCAGCTTGACTGCACGGGGGGCCGCTCGCCAGCCACACCGTCGCCACCACCTCTCGCTGACGGAGCAGCACCCGACACACCGTGGTAACCCACCTGAACACACACCACAAGCAGGCCAAGATGAGCGCGGCACCCCTGGGCATCCGCCTCTTGCTCTGATGCTATCCATACCTGTCTCTGCACCGCTGAGTGCTTCGCGGCGGCACCGGATGAAGTTACGTACCCACCACCACCACCACCACCAGACCTACACAGCCACAAGCACGACCCCAGAGCAGTCACAATGAGTCTGGCTGCGCGAGTTAATCCGTTGGTTCACTCAGTCACCAGTGGTCGTCGCTTGCAGCGGGCGCCCTGTCATGTTCCCCGTCATAGGTCCCCATAGGCCGGTATGGCTGCCCCCAGATAATCGGCCCCTGATGGCCACTCAGAGGGGGGTATGCCCGATCCTGCACAAAGGCCGGATAGGCCGACTGGTGCCGGGGGGGCGGTTCCACAGGAGGGGGGGGCGGCGGACGATTCACACTACTAGTGGTGGTGCCAGGCGTGACAGGAGCTCCGAAGCCTGGAGGGGGCGGCGGGCGACCGCCACCACCGCCCTGGTGCTGCTGCTGGGAAAAGGATGGCACATCCAGGTCATTGTACTGTCTCCGGCGGTCGTGAGGGGGTGCGGGCTGGGTCGTCTGTTGTGGGGGGCGATACTCATCGTCACGCTTGGCAGCCTGACGCAGCATCCTGAACAGAACACACACAGACCAACACGAAGCGTGCGTACGCATCCTGCTCCTCCTGGCTGGCTGGCTGGCTGGCTGCCTCACCCACCCACCCACCTGTAGACGGCGGCGTGCGCCTCGGACGTGCCCGGGACGAACGAGCTCCTTTGTGAGTGGTCTCTCCTATCCACAGCACCAGGCTGATAGAGCCGCCCGTTGCCGTCACGGTCTGCGGTCCCGCTCGAGTCCAGGTACTCATCCCACACTGGGTCGCCGTGCTTGCTCCGAGGCCGGAGGCTGATGGCCTCTTCCCAGTAGGGGTCGTGCCTCACTGCTGCAGCAGCAGAACGGAGAGGGGGAGCCGGCCGTTGCTGCTGCTGCTGGGTGAAGCCAGAAGGGGTTGGGCGGTCCAGCGCCGCACCAGCAACATATGGGCGGTGTGGCTGCTGCTGCTGCTGCTGTTGGCTGCCGACCACCAGAGACTGCTGCTGGAGCTGCAGCGAATAGCCGGCTCCTCCCCGCTGGGCCTCACCTGGGCGAAATGGGGCAGGGGGTGGGGGCGGCACGCCGTATCCTCCCTGCACGAGACCGTCATGCTCCTGTGGCCGCTGCTGGGAGGCATATGGGAGGACGGCGTCACCCTTTATGTGCGCATTGCGGCCGGCGCCTAGTCTGTCGTCGACGGATCGGTCTGTGGTTGCGGTGTCTGGGCGTGGGGGGAGGGGAAAGTTGACGAGGGAGCTGTTAGAGCTGTCGCCATTGCGGCTGGACCACATGCGGGGAGGCGCCAAGAAGACCTCAATATATCGGCTCCCTGAGGACACACACGAGCCCCATTTGCCGAGAAACGAGTGAATGCGCCAGTGGGTCGGCCTCACTCACTCACCCATGGTCTTGCAGTGGAGGCTCTGCTGGGCTCCGACAGCTTCCTCGTGACCCCTGACAAACACACACCGAGGAGTGTCCCTGTGCTTCGTCCCCCTGTCGGCCCTCCCAGCCCTTACACACACTCACCGCATCTTGACGATGGCCTTGCCCGACGGTCGGCCGTCAGGATTGAACAGCAGCCGCACACCGTCGGGCAGAATGTTGAGCGCGTGCTCGTCAAAGAAACGCCTGACGTCCTCGGCAGAGGCCCCGAACGGGATGCCCCTCAACCGCAGCACAGATGACCGGTTCACAGTGGGGTCGCCCAAGACGGAGCTGCCCGTGCCGTCTGAGTGGATCGACCGCGCAGTGCCGCCGTCGATGGACCCCTCGCCATAGAGAGAGAACGCCCCGTTATTGCCTCCCCCACCTGTCGGGACGTTGTCCGCAAAGGAGCTGCGGCCCGACAGGGGCGTCCAGCCGGACGGCTGGCCCCTCTCCACCACCCTCTCAACCATACTATGCCCGGCAGACAAGATGCCAGGCGGCACGCCGTAAGGAGGGGGACGGGCCTCCACGGCTGTGTGGCTCTCCCTCTCAGCTGCTGCTGGAGGTGCAGGATTGGTCACGGCGGTTATGCAGTGGCTGCTGGGTCTGTCAGCGAGCTGCAGGTGGCCGGTGGCCAGCTGAGGCGGGGCGGGAAGGACGGCAGTGGGCGACGACCGCAGCGACGCCGCGTGGGGTGAGGGGTCTGACGGCGGTTGCTTGTGCAGCAGGGTGGTGCTGGCGGGAGAAGAGGGGGCCTCGTACACAGGAGGGAATGCCTTGGCGCCCTGCGGACCGCCGGGAAGCGAAGGCGGGACGTCCTTCCACAGACGAGCTGATGGCGTGATGACCGAGACGTCATCATACACCGACGGGCCGATGGGCTGCCCATGGCCTCTGCCTCTCAGCACCGTGTGTGCCAAACTGCATCCCATCATCCCCACGTCCAGCACCGAGACGCCAGTGGTCCCCCGCTCGCGAAACGCCGCGGGGCTCCTCGGCTGGCCGTCATTGGTGACCTCGCCATAGTCGGGCGGCCTCTTCACCTTGCCTGCAGCATCCTCCTGCTGCGCCTTCGGTGAGGCCAAGTTGCCCAGGGTAGGCGACGGCATTGGCGACCACTCCGGGGCCTTCTTGTGCCTGTCGACATGTCCGACCGCCGGCCGTAGGTGTGGATTGAAGGGCGGGCTGGTCGGGGGCGTGTGGACGAACAGTGGACGCTCGGCGGCGCTGGCGGGGTAAGCGGCGTGGAAGGGGGGCGGCCGCTGCGGGCCATCGTCTGCCGGGGACGGGGGAGCCTGGCTGACTTTGATGGCGGGGGACGCCTTGGCATCGTCACTGGGGGCCAGGGGCTGCTCTCTGCTGGCGTCTGGGACAATCAGCCAGGAGGAGTGCGGCGATCCCTCGCCCAGCTCCGGAGGCCTGCGCACAGACATGACATGACATGAAGACCGTCACGGAACGGATCTGTTGTTGGTCCTACACGTCAAAATACCGAGGCACATGCGCACCTGAGCTCTGTGTCCGCAAGGACGTTTGCCGGGTGTGTCGGCGACACAAGCCCCTGCTGTGGGTGCTGCTGTCCACTGATTGCCGGCTCAGCAGGCCTCTGCCAGCCCCCACGAACCTCGGCCTCCAGTGCCAGGCCGACATCTCGTGTGGTGGCCAGCCCTCCTGACCACATATTGCCCAGGGGGCCGCTGAACAAGGGAGGCGGCACCGCTGACACTGCCAAGGGCGGATGGCTGCTCGCTGACGCCGGCGGATGGTCCCAGGGGCTGGTGGTGCTTGTCGGCCCACTGCTGTGAGAGGGGGCGACTGGCGGCCCCGTGTGTTGGTCCGCCCCGATGAAGTTGGCGGCAGTGGTGATGGTCGGAAAGTGGTCCTCCTCGTCCCAGTTGAGACTGTGTGGGAGACGCGCGATGTCCTTGTCCATCGAAGACGACCGAGAGTCCCCCGCTTGTGGGAGCTGAGACGGCGGAACCGCATCCCGACCAACCTGCCTCCCCTCTGCGCCGATTTGGGCATCCTGTGCCGCTGAGTAGGCATCAGGGAACATGGTTGATGTGACGGCGCCCCAGTGATGGCTGGCAGCAAACTCTCTCTTGAGCGGCGACTCGGGCGGTGTGATGGCTCTCTCCAACGAGGGGTCCGAGCGGAGTGGGAGGGCGACCGACTGGTCAAGGGGCGGGGGCTCGGTCGGTGCCTCGTTGACAGCATCGGCTGCCGCCGCGAATGCCGGTGCCGCATTCAGAAGCTCGTCCGCCTGATGCTGCTGGTACTGATGCTGGCCTGTCTCCTGTTGGGTAGTGGCCTTGAGCAGCTCGTCTAGTGGTGCCGGTGGTCCACCGCGGGTGGGCAATCCGTCGCTACCGAATGAGGGCAGCCTCTGATATCCATGTGTGGCCACAGCATTCTCGTGGATGGTGTGCATCCGCTGCTCGTGCGCCGGGGACACCACGGCGGCATCTTGGTCCGCGGGCTGTGGCGACGATGTGGCGGGGAGGTCGTCGTCAAGTGAGTCGCTCTGGAAAGAGGCTGAGTGCTGCAGTGGGGGCGGCTTGGTGAGGGGTGATGGGAGTGGCGGCACATTCGATAGGTCGATGTCGTTGAGGGACGTGGCGCAGAAAGCCACGATCTCCGAGCCGCGGTTGCCACCGATATGGAAGAGATTTGGGTGCTGGTGCAGAAACTCCTTCAGCCTGCATCGCATCAAGCGACCAGCGGTCGGTGGTTTAACTAATGCGCTACTGTCTGTCTGTCTGTCTGTGTGGGGGGCGTGTGAGGGGGTTTGCTTGCTGACCGTACTGTACTATACCGTACCGTGTGTGGTGCTGCTTGAGGAAAATGCGTGCCTTGGGTGTGAGGCTCATCCCCAAGATGGACAGCGGGGTCTGGCGGTCTGGCGACCGGACAACGTTGCGGGCCACCTCCATGAGCAGGTGGCCGGTGGTCATGCCGCTGGTGTCTATGCGCGGCTTGCGGGAGGGCTGGGGGCTCTGGGCGGCCATCTGCACACCATTCACCAGGCCGTCAACCATAGGACTGCCCAGCGACCGCAGTCCCTCGCCATCCAGACAGGGGTCAATCTCAGCCAGCTGCTGTGAGTCCACAACGGGTGGTCCCCCTCCAGCAGTGTACTCGTAAGATGTCACAGAGGACTGCAATCATTGCAAACAGCCAGCACCAACGCAGGCAGGCAGGTATGCAATGACTGAAGGCTTTCTCTCCATTAGGTGACGTACGTGTCCCGGCGAGTCGAAGACGTGTGCCGGCGCGCTGGGCATGAGGTGGTCGGCGCCGTCGTCCCTGTCTGCTGCCGCGGCCTTGCGTCTGCCCCCGCCACAGGCGAAGATTTCGACGTAGCGAGTGGCAAACATGGCCATGTTCTTCTCCTCCAGCGCCTGGGCTGCTGCTGCCGGGTCCGTGAAATGGACGAACGCGTTGCCGGTGCTCTTGCCGTCGGCATTGTAGACGATCTGCACGCCGTTGTTCCTCAAAATATGCTCGTCGTACTCGCGGAAGAACTGCACACACACCCAACCGAACACCCCCCATATATGCGGCCAGGCATATATATCAGACACGCACCGCACGGCAATCACTCTTCCTCACTCACCTCTCTAATCTGTTCTGGCTTGGCGCTGTACGGCAGCCCCCTCAGCCTCAGTGTGGCCCTGGAGCTCCTGTGCCTGTCTCGTCTGCTCCTCTGGCGGTAGTCGTGTGGCGGACCGCTCATGGCGCCTCTCGGCGGCAGCACCGGGGGTGTGCTCAGCCCCTGGGGAATGGGCGTGCCGATGCTGGAGCAGGGCGACAGCAAAGGCACATCGTTGGCATACACCGTCTCGTGGTGGCGCTGGGAGGGCGGTTGAGGGGGTTGAGCCACACGCGACCCTGCTGGGGACGGGTGGGACACACCCGGTGGAGGCCATCTGCAGGGAGGGAGGAGGGAAAAGGCATTCAACCGTATATATGGGTTGCATAAGTAGGTAGCATGGGAGGCATGACAGTCTGCCTGCCTGCGGACCGACCGTTCGTTCTGGTGCGAGTCGAAGGCGGTGGGGGGTCGTTCGTTGACCACCCTCTCCTCTAGCACGTCGCCAGCTCGATCCTCCGGCCGCAGCTGTAATGGTGCGTCCTCACCCACCCCTTCCGGCGCCCTGTCAGTGCCAGCAGCGCCATCCAACTGCTGCTGTTGCTGCAGCTGACGGGGGGCTGCTTCTGCGTCCGTGTCATCCCTGTTTGGCGGCTCCGTGTGGGTGATTTGTTGCTGCTGCAGCTGGTTGAGGTTGAGTTGTACCAGCTCCTCGCTGCTGTCGTTGGTGTGGAGCCTGAACAGCATGGGATACTTCCGGAGAAACGAACCGATCTGCACACCTGCACACCACACACAGGGAGAGAAGAGAATGAGACGAAGAAGTGTCAATCAATCAATGACTGCCGATGTCTGTCATGACTTCTGTCTGTGCCATTTACTTCCTGAGGAGTCTTTGAGCATATCCTGGATGGAGTCGGGCAGGCTCGAGGCAAGCTCACGGCACAACACATCTGCACACACACAGTCGTGAACGATTGTGTGCATCCCGAAGCCAACAGCATGGGCTGGTCTGTCTGTCTGTCTGCACCGGTCTAGCTATCCACCCATAGATACACATACAGACACACACACACACCCCCCTACGCGCGTACCATTCCCTTTGGTCGAGTGCGCCTGCAAGCTCCCCAGGGAGAGCAGCACGTGTGACACGATGACCGTCGAGTGGTCAGCGCCGCCATGAAGCTGTGGCCCTGCGGATGGCTGGTAGGCCTCTCCCTCGTTGGGAGAAACGACCTCATGCCACTCTGCCCCTGCCGCAGGCTGGTCGTTTCCCTCGCACTCCTCGAACTTGTCACCGTCGGCGTCGCAACTCATCAGCTGCGTGTTGGAGAAGAGCGTGCTGACGCTGTCAGATGACGAATGCGAGTCGCCTTGCTGGTGGCTGAGAAGCTTGCTGTTCTCATACTCGGTAAGTTGTTGGATACTCATGAGAGGGTCATGAATTGGGTGGTATCGTGCGTCCCATGACGCAGTGAAAATAATTTGCAAAGCTCGCAGCCAAGCTCGCACTTTTGATGCGTCCACATGCTCCCAAGATTCAGTGATCTACTCTGAGCCAATGGCCGAGTCAGTGATCTATCACTTCGATGAGGAGGGAAAGACGTTTGCGGCCGCAGCGACGCCGAACCGATGGAAGGCGTATGACACCCAGACGAGCACTCTCTCCCACGAGCACCACGAGGCCGGCAGGCGCATCTCCGTCGTCAAGTTCGGCACATCTGGAGGATCTCAAGCGGACCGCTCTCGCCTGCTGATCGGCTACTCTGACGGGTGCATACACTACTGGGACCTCCTGAGGCTGGAGCGATTGTTCGATGTGTCGCCGAGAGAGGACCAAGGCCTCCAGCTCGAGGTGGCTGGCTCCACCCATCAGTCTTTGTCCCCCATTGCCGACATGGTCGTCAGCCCGGGCCAGCAGTCTTTCTTCACGTGTGGGGGGGACGGCAGTGTCAGCGAGCGGTCGCTGGGGGACGGGGCCGCCACGGGAACCATCAAGGTGGCGCGTCACGGGGTGGCCGTCAAGAGGATCGCCATCAGTCACGACGGCACCAAGCTGGCCTCCATCAGCGGGGCTGGGCGGCTCAAGCTGTGGGACCTCACGAGCTTCGACAATGATGAGAGCCAAGACACGGCCGGGCAGAGGCGGCGGATCGACGCCAAGTTCACGGGCATGCAGGCCGACGTATCCCACATCCGCTTCGCGCCCGATGACCGCTTCCTCCTCACCCTGGCCGCCGACACGAGCGTCCACCTCTGGCGGCTGCCCTGGATCAGTGATGGTGATGATGGCAGCGACGACCACACGCACAGAAACCAGCCAACTGCGCCACTGGTTTTGACCGACCACGAGACCATCATCGATGTGCGGGTGGTGGTGCATCCGATCAGCAGCGGTGTGGAGCAGGGGCAGCCGCATCAGCCGGCAGCCCAAGGCGGCGCCAGCACTAAGCAGCAGAAGAAGCGCAAGAGGGCTGCTGCTGCTGCTGCGAAGGCGGCCCGTTCTTGGGCTGACTACACGGTGGTTGGGCTGACCAACCAGGGGCGTGTGGCCCTCTGGTGGCTCGGCGGGCTCGCCATCACACTCGACACCAAAGCAGCCAAGAGACGGAAAGTATCAGCGGACCAAGATCAAGACGACCATCCAGAGACGGAGCGGCGCTCTGTGTCCTTCCTGCCCCTGGCGCCGCAGAGCGACATTTCCTGCGACTCGCAAGACAAGAAGGACCGCGTTATTGCCGTCCACGCCCCCACGCACCTGTCGCTCACCTCCCAGGAGTCGCCTCACATGGACATGCTCGTCGTGCGGGGCTTCAGGGGCCAGCCGACGTTTGAGCGGGTGCGTGTCGATGCCAAGGTGGAGACGACCAGCACCCAGAAGCAGCCTGCCGTCCGGTGGGAGACGGTCTCTCTCGCCCCATGCAGGGCACTCGTGGCTTTGGAAGATCAAAAGGGAGAGGGGGCAGCAGCAGGCGCGGGCGGTGAGAAGGGGCGGCGTGGTGGGGGCGTGGCGTTGGGTCCTCTGGACGTGCGGGCGTCTCGCCCGGCGGCCAAGATGACTGAGGGGGAGGGCAAAGTGCTCGAGGCTATGGCTCACAAACTCGCAAAGGTACGCAGCCATGGAGGGAGGCTCTAGGTAGCGATCGATGTTGCGTACGTGTCTGTGCTGTGTGTGTGCCTTTGCTCTGCTTGCAGCAGAACAAGTCCAAGAAAGGTCGTGTGGCGGTCACGTCGATGGCCAGGTGAGGTGAGGAGTGGGCAGAAAAGCTAGCTTCCAATCCTCTGTGCTGGCTGCAATGTTGGCTGGCTACAGTGTCGTGCGTCAGGCGCTGACATCGGATGATCCGCAGATGCTCGAGTCAGCACTGAGGAGCAAACTAGAACCTGGTCTGGTACACACACACGTGTGCTGTGTGCGCCTCGCTGCGAAACGAGTCCATTCTGGCTGTTGCCCCCTGTGTGTCGTTGGTGTATCATGGTCTGTCTGTCTGTCTGTCAGTGATAGCAGCCACTCTTGCCGAGCTACCGTCTGACCTGGTCGCCAAGCTGCTCGAACACATCACCCTGCGCATCCACGCGTAAGTGGCCGACCAGCCGATAGACAGACGGACAGACAAGGGGGGCAAGGCAAGGCAAGTGTCAATCACCAAAGGACTTAAAGGAAGTGTGTGTGCCCCCCTCCCTCCCCGTCTCTGTGGCTGTGCTGTGGTGTGTGCAGGAAGCCGATGGGCATGTTTGAGCACCAGAAGTGGCTGCGTGCAATCCTCACCAACCACACGGGCTACCTCATGACCATGCCGCACTGCAGACCGGTGGGTAGCCGACCACACACCTGCACACACACATCGAACACGTGCAGGTGTGCGTTTGCCCGTCTGCCTGCCTGCCTGCCTGCCTGACCCTGCCTGGGTGTGTGGGTGTGTGTAGATGCTTCACTCGTTGTATGAGCACATCCAGCAGCGGACGGCTAACCACCCGACGGTCGTCAGGCTGTACGGCAAACTGGACCTACTCCTCAACCACACCCGCACCGTCGTCGCACAACAGAAGGGTCAGTCAGGCAGTCAGGCAGTCAGTCAGTCGCTGTGCACACGCATGCATCACGCATCGCATCAGCCCCTCTCCCTCCCTCTTCATGTCATGGAGGTCTGCAGACCTGGCCCAGGAGCGTATGGAGCGCCGTCAGGCCCTGGTGGACTACAAGGAGGGTGAAGAGGCCAGGAGAGCTTTGCTGGACGACTCTCTCATCCGAGACCTGGACCTGGAAATCAATGGCGCTGCCACCCACGAGGACAACGAGGAGGAGGAGGACGAGGTGGGCGAGCAGTGGAGCGACGAGAGCGGCGAGGGAGATGACGAAGACATGGATGACGGGGATGGGGAGGGGGGCGAGGGGGAGGGGGAGTGGAGTGAGGATCAAGATGAGGAGCATGACGACAACGGTTTTGACGAGCGGGACCAGGAAGCGGAAGACGATGAGGCGGAAGAGGAAGAAGACTGACGCGTGCCATGCATGAGGTGCATTTCCGTGTGTGGTGTGTGGTTTAAGGCAGGCTGTGACAAAGCTTGGCTGTGTGTGTTTTGTTGTGACCTGCTCGTTGAGACGTCCGTGACGTACATATGCCTGCCTGCCTGCCTCCATCCATCCATGCATGGCCATGGGCGGACGAGATGGTTCCAATGAATGCGAGTCGGTTGGGTTGATGGCCAGATGGGGGACTTGTTTGATGTGGTGTTGCAGCGGACAGACAAATGGGTCAAGCTTACTCATCATTAATATTATTAATCATTGTCTGTCGTCACTCACTGGCAGCCAGTCAGTCCCAGAAACACGCCGATCTGATCGAGCAACACACACGCTACGGTACCTCTCTCTCTCATCCATCTCAAACGCTCTCCCCGGGACACACATGCACACGCAGCACAGCACCCCGACCGACCGACAACATGTAGGTTCTTAGGTGCGTGTGTCTGGTTGGTATGTAGAGCGATAGATCAGTGGAGACGAGACAGCCATGAGGCAGACAAACACACATACATACATACACACACCCATATATATATATGCAACCATGGGATCGGTCTCCCTCCTCTCGCTGGTTGGTTGACCAAACAATCCATTCGTTCATATGCATTGAGTTGACGACCGGCCAAAAAGCACCACATCTCACCACACCACACCCATGCGCAGATATCAGACACCTATATAGACACACACACACGGGCGGGCAAACCGATAGGTAAAGCTCATGCTCATGCTCATGTAGGTATGTACGTTTGGTTGTATGCCGACAGACACGAGCCGCACAAGGGTTGCTGACAGACCGTCTGACACACATCGATCGATCGCATCAAAAGCATCAATCAATCAAATCACCGTATGCACCGCACCACACCCACCCCACCCACCGCACCGACACACACACAGGCAGAAACCAAAAACGACATGCATGACTCACACAACGGCGAGGGGCGAGGGGACGCTCGCGAGGCGAGAAGAGAAGACAAGACAAGACAGGAAGCAAGGAACCAAAAATCATATCATCTATCTGCCCCTCTCACCCAGCTCCTCAGACAGACAGACAGACAGACAAACAGTCAAAGCGCAACGCAGCAAGCAGGGAGGTAATAAAGGAGGCATCGATCCATACATCCAGCCATCAGCGGAATCCACCGGCTCCGCTCCGCTCCCCTCTCGCTCGCACGGCACCGCACCGCACCGCACCGCACCACAGCACAGCACACGGCGACGTGCACGAATTCTCTCATCCACATCGTGTGGGGAAAAATGCAAAAACCACATCCAGAGTACCATCTACAGTCATTGTAGGGGGAGGGGGAGGGGGAGGGGGGAGGGGCCATGGGGCACGGACACGGATGCGGCTCCATCATTGTCTGTCAATGTATTGTAGCATTACGGTAGCGACACCTACGCTACGCTACAACTTGATTCAAACCCACGCGTGCGTTGAATGTCGGTCGTTTCTTTGCCTTGCCCGCCCCGGTGCCATGGATGATCGATAGGATAGATAGATAGCTGCACTCACTGACTGACATGCACATGGCAAAACCAACCCAACCAGCGGTGCGGTCAGTCACCACGGCAGCGACAGACGGGAGCAAAAGCAATAAAGGAAAAGGGAGAGGGCACGAATTCATGCATGCATATGTCGGTCCGCCTCAGCAGCTTAAACGTCAAACCGATGGATGACTGACTGACAAGGCTC
>CDMY01000356.1:315065-348588 GCA_001179505.1 Vitrella brassicaformis | reverse complement strand
CCCCCCCCCCCCCCCCTCCCGCACACAGACACACAATAGACACACAGACACACAGTCACTCCATTCCTTCCTTGACTCGCCTGTGTCGTTATTCACAGATGGGAACACCCACCCACCCAGCCAAACCCAACCCTTACACACACAGGTGGAAAATTCTCAATAACAACTGACCCACCAGTCAGACACACACACACACACACCCATCGACCGACCGACCGACCGACCGACCGACCCGTACACGGCTACACAGATACATACACACATGCAGGAGGGCGACGGTAACAAGCAGGACCATAGGCAGAGGCAGGCAGACAGACAGACAGGCAGACAGGCAGACGGGCGTGGCGGAGAGTGTAGCGCCCCGCCCTCGGCTGCCGTGTCGTGTCAGTGCTATAAAATACACGTCACGTCGCCCCTTGCACGTCAATCGGTCGGTCGGTCGAGTAGAGTAGTAAGTAGGCAAGTTAGGAAGTAGGCAAGGAGGAAGGAATGCACCAACGTACGCACTTGCATTGTATGTAAGCACCACTGAGTGCCATCCATGCCAGCCATGAGGGAGCAGCCCAGCCTTATTATATATACCGATGGATGGATGGATGTATCGATCGGCCGACGGAGGGACGGATGGATGTGCTTGAAAAACAGGCTACAAGACCTGACTGACCCCTCTCCCTCTCTCTCTCTCATCTCTCATAGGGAAGCCTACCTAGCTACGTAGCTAGCTACACTCATACCCACAACCCACCACCACCACCACTACCCCCTCTCATTCAGCGTCCCTCAATACTCACTCATCCATGTTTCCATGCACTCAATCCTATCCATTCACTGTCTCTCAGGCGGCAGCGCAATCATCACCCCGCAAGGTTTGCTGCCCACGACGCCCCTGCTGGTCACAACACCTATGCGGCCCCCGGTGTAAGGCAGGGCCGGCGAGCAGACGGGCGACGGCGAGCTGTGTCCCTCGCTTGAGGTACCCTGGTAGCCGTGCACCGGCATGCTGACAGTGGAGAATGCGGCCGGGGACGGCGGGAATGAGGGCGAGGGCGAGAGGGGCTGCTGGAAGGCCTGCTGGGGCGAGAGCAGCCCCGCTGCTGCATCGGACGGGTGCAACGAGTTGCGGCGGGAGCCGTGTCTGCTCAGGGGCGGCAGCGGCATGGCGGCTGGAAGAGTGGAACGGCGACCGGATCGACCTTGGTGGCCAGACACATCTGATTACAGACAGACAGACAGACATGGATGGGACATGCCCTCTGCTTGTGCCCATTGTGGGTGTCTTGTCTGTCTCTATTCTCACCGAATGAGCCGTTGTCAGGTGTGTTGTTGCCTCCTTCAGTCTGTATGGATGTGGTGGTGACGAGCTTGCCGCCCTTCTGCCTGTACACTTGCCCCTCGGCCACACTTGACGTGTATCGCCTGTGTGCGTGTCGGTGTCGCCCGTGGCCGCACGCGGGCTGCGGGCTGCGGCTACCGTTGTGGCGCTGCGCCTTCTTGTCACGGGGAAGGCACAAGTGGCAGTGGTCGCAAAACCTAACCACAGACAGACAGACAGGCAGCGACAGACAGGCAAGATGAGCAAGGACGTGTGTGAGTCTTTTCTGTCTGCCTCTCCCTTCCCCTCCCTCCCTCTTGTCTTGGTAGTGTTGGTTGCTTACTTGCCGCGCATGCAGCCTCTCTCGGTGTAAAACCAGTAGCACCGTTTGTTGGGGCAGCAGCGGAAGCCCTCCACATGGCCCAGCGAACCGATGTTGAGCGACTCGCCGCCCAGCCGCGAGTACAGCGGGTTGGCCGCCACCGACTGCGAACGCCGCTGGCTGCCCTTGGTCGCCGACTCCAGGCCAGATGACGTCAGCGACGTGGTCCCCGTTATCGCAACCTTCTTGGCGTCGTGCTCATCGAAGTGGATGAACGTGCGGCTCACCGGCACCTTGCCCTGAACACAGACAGAGACAGACATAAAGGCACACACCACACCATGACATGAGTTAGCACTTGAAGGAAGCGAGGGCTGCAGTGCACTGCGTGTGTGTGAGTGTGTCCGTGTGCCTCAGTCAGTGACGTGACGTACGTACATCGTATATGGGCTTGGATGGCGGGGATGCGCCCGGCGACACGTCCGAGGGCGACACGCTGCCCGGCAGGTCCCCTCCCTCAACCTCCCCCTTGCCGGGGAGCTTGGCGCTCCCCTTCTTGGCCCTGCCAGTGCCGCTGCCGGCGTATGTGGTGTTGAGTGCGGGGCTCCACGAGAGCTTGCCCGCCTGTCCATTGGAGCTGGTGCACGACACATCCTCGGTCAGCAGCGGCTCGTAAGGGGCCTCCTTCACGACCGGCAAGAAGGGCGTGCCGGGCAGCGACAGCCGGGCGTACACCGACGGCGAACTGTCGGATGGCACCGGGCTGCTGGGCGTGTTGTTGTTGTTGGGGTCGGGGAGCGGGGCAGATGTCGACGCAGGTGGTATGGTCGACCCAACGCTGGGGCGCGGCTGCGCGTGCGGGGACGGCGCCGTCTTGTGGTGGGCGGACTTGCTCAGCTGCTGCGGCGGCGGCGGGGGGTGGACGGCCCGGACCAGGAAGGACAGAGGCACCTCCTCGTCGACACCACCGTTGCTGTCGTCTCCTCCTGAGGAGCCAAAGAATGACGAATCGCTGGTCGAGAGACCCGAGTTGCATGTGCTGAGGCTGGACAGCTGGATCGGGTAGGGCGACGCAGGTGCCGCTTGCTTGATGTACACGTCCAACATGCCGACGGGAGAGCCCGTGTAGGGCGGCGATGGGTCGTGGTTTGGGTGCTTGAGGGGCAGGGGCGGGTGAGACGGCGGCGGCGGCGGGAGCACCACGCCATTGCGGCTGGACGAGGGATGGTGTCGCTTCTGCTGATGCCGCTCGAGGAACATGCTGCGCGAGACACTGTGTCGCTCACACTTGGCTGTGTTGCCTGAGGCTGACGGGAGTCACCAAGCCTGTTTGGATCTGCTTGCACAGGTGTGCTGTCTACTGGTGTTGATGGTGTTGATGAGCACTCCTCTGCTGGCGTAGAAGAGATAAGCTTGTTCGGAAGCTTCTCGAAGGTGGTAAGCTGGGCTGTTTGCTGCTGGAGCGCTGTCTTGCTGCCGTCGGAGCGATCGGAGATAGCGTAGACACAGCTCCCGTCCCGCATATTCGAGAGAGAGAAGCGCGCTATATCTCTCCGAAACCTCGGCGAGCTTCTCTCGGATGCGGCGGCGACTGAAGGAGGGCGGAAAGCGCTTGGCATCGTTGCTGCGACGATAGAGAAGAGGGAGATGGTCTGAGGTTCGAATCACACTTAGAGCGGGAAGAGTTACACGGGCGAAATCTACGAGGCATGAGTTTTGCGTGTGAGACTTCTATCATCACTGAATGTGCTTCTTCCGGCATCGTCGCGTTCCTACTCGCTACCCCGAGCTACTGCACTATCGAGTGCTGACAAGTGCTAACACCACACTCTCTCTACACGTCTCGTCCTTTACCAACCACACTCTCCCTCCGTCCCCTACCACCGCCCTCCCCTCCCTCCCCTGCCAGTGTGCCACATCCATGGTCCTTGGAGATGCAATTTGATCGAACCCATTGCAACCAACACGGCGAGAAATCACCATCCATAAGTAAGAAGTCACACATACGTATGCGTCAATGCGTCCAGGAAAACAAATTGGCGCCTGGCCTGCATGAGTGCTGCAAAGCGACGCAGCCCATCCCATCGCCCTCTCACCTCACCCCACCGTCACCAGCCACCGCCCTCGCTCAGCCACCATTCCGCCCGCCACCTTATCTGTCCGCCCCAGGTCTATCTACAGCCGCCAGAGGCCTCGACAGCTTTTGCACGAGATGGCCGCTGTGCTCGTAGAGGTACGAGCCATGCGATCCTGACACACACAGACACAGACAAGGAGACATCGACAGACACAACCATGCATGCCGTTTCCGTGACCAGCGGACGGACCTGCAGCTCCAGATGGGCTCGCCGCAGCGAATGCAACTCATCACTCAGCGCCGCACACTCTGCGCGCCTCGCCTCGCTGCACACACACACGCAGTTGCAACACAATGACAGGAATATCTGAGCTGTGGTTGCTGCCGATGTCGGGGCGTCTACCTTCCGGCAACGGTGGCGGCCCGCGTGTTGGTTCGCCATCTGTGCAGGGCATGTCGCTGCATCTTGCGCCAATGGAGTACATCCGCAGCATGTGTCGACGGCATCGGCCGGACGCCCACCGAGCCGCCGAGAGGAAGGGCCGCCTCAGTCCGGTCTCCATCTTGTGGGTGGCCAGCCGACGGCCATAGACAGACAACCACAAACCACCCCCAGGCACTTTCATCGCCCCCGCCATGCTGTGATCAGTCCCGCAGCTCCATATCCAACTCCAGAAAAAGCTGCACCGAGCTCCAACATCGTGAGTCCTGGCGCGAATTGGCTCGTGATGAGCATCTTGCCCTCTTGCTCGCCGAGCCGACCCACTATTGCCAGGGTGTCGTGCCGCGTCGTGAGTTTCTTGCTTTGGAATGTCGTCGAAGCTTTCTCAGTGACACCACCCCATGCCTAAAGGCACCACGTCACCTCACTGGCTTCAGAAGAATCTTGTGCGCTGTCCACCACCCGGCCGGCCACCCACCTTGACCTTTTCCTGAGAGACGAAAAGCATTAGCACAAGTACGACGACCAATCACAATCAGATCAGTGAGGCAACCTATAGTGTCATGACCTTTTCCTCGATGTTGTCGCCTTGGTTGAGGAAAAGGAGATTCCCTCGGAGGAAACTGCTCAAGCCCATGTCGGGAGATCCATAAAGAAGGCAACGTGGATGCCTCCATGCTGCGCTCACGTTGTGCGTATGTCGCCTCGTTCGCCGGCAGATCTGATCTGTCCATTGTGTGCGTCTACAGGTGCTCCACCGGGAGTCTCCTTCCTCTTCCGACCTTTTGGTCCCCGTGAGGTTAACGAACGAACGAACGACCTTTTGCGAGCTTGGATGTTCCGGCGAGGTGTCTTCGGCCCGGACTATCATTCATTGCAAGTTCGCATGCAATCGCCCACACTCATCAACTCCATGATGGCGATGCCCGTGGTGATGGTGCTGGGGGTCTTGCTGTCCCTTGGGACGTTTGTATCCACGGAGCTCCTCATTGTGACGCACACACACACACACCATCCCCACAATCGCAGAAAAACACGCACCGGCACACTTTGCAAGTGCAGACGGATCCGTGCTGGGCGACTGTTCCTGCAGGCAGACAAACAGACGGCGACACGGGGGCTTTTTGTGAGAGGACGCTCAGACGACCGGCCAGGTGATCCAGTGCGCCGTCATCAGCTCACGAATGCGTTGCTTGGATGTGCCCCCACACGTGCGATTGATTGTTCCTCTGTGCCTGTGTGTGTGTGTATGTGGTTACTGTACGTGGATACGCAGTCTTCCTCGAGTCCTTCAAGGACTGGCTCGAATCCAAGCTGAGCCACACGCCGCCGGAAGGCATGTGCCTGCACCGGTACTACGACGGCCGGTGCTGGCTGGGCTGCCCCAACAAGGAAGAGATGACGCTCATTCGCCAGGCCGGGCCCGGCAAAGAGCCAATCGAGTAACTACGGCATCCTACACAGACACACACAGAGACACACATGGAGAGACAGACACGCAGGGTATACATACGCGCATATGGCGGTGCCTAGGTACATCCTCACTGATTTCCAGTGCACTGCGCACCTGACCACCAACCCCTGCAACCCCTTAACCAACCCCTTCAAGGACAGCAAGTGCGCTCTGCGGTCCTTCAAGATCCACAGCGACGAGGCGGGCCTCAAGCCACACACCGTCACCTTCACCCAGGGCGAAGTGATGCACAAGAAATTTGGCAGTTCTGTAGGGTGGACCCACACACACTCAAGGGTGCTGCTGGACAAGTGCGTCGACATGACTGCTCGGGTTAAAGGGCCCAAGTACAACTTCGACCCTTTCAAGCTTCAGCCTCTCACGATGGCCTACTACGACTACCCGGAGGGCCACGACGGCAAGGACCTCAACAGGACGGGCGAGTGGAAGAAAACCCCGGACTTCCCAGACTACACGTGCGAGTCCAAGGTGGAGTAGAAGCACATGTGAATGTTTCGTGGATGGATGGATGGATAGAGGCGAGACGGGCGTTGGTCCCACACAGCCGATCGCTGTGTGTACGCAAGCAGACCTGCCTTCTTTTATCCGTTGTCTTAGTGAAGGAGGACTCAATCAAACGTTCGTCACTCAGTCAGACATCTATCCAGCTAGTCGTCCGAGGCAGAGAGGGAGGGAGGGAGGGAGGGATGGAGAGAGGGAGGGGGGCAGGGGTGGAGACACACGCCGCAGCAAGGAGACACGACGTGACAGACATGTGCGGGCGAAAAGAGAGAGCGCGACGCATCACATCACACCATAGATAGCATAGCGCAGCAGAAATGTAGTCAGTCGTATAAACCTGCCGCAAGCTGGCAGGCAGGCAGGCAGCGAGGCATGGAGGAGGGAAAGCGAAGAGGCGACGCATGCAGCTTAAAGTCCGTCCGTCTACATCTAGAAAACTGCAACTGCAACTGTAGACGTAGGCAGCCGGCTGGACGTATAGGACCCCACCACTCCGCCCAGGCACTGCACCAACGAAAAGGCCGCTACATGCATGCACACTAGATAGATACCAATTACGAGCCTGTTTTTGTCTCGTCGGTGAGTGATCAAGTCATGCCATCCACACACCCCATCCATTCATCCATCCGTTCATCACGTGATGGACGGACCGGAAGCAAAGAGCCCATGCATTCAAAACCGCCCGCCCCCCTTGCACCCGCTCCCCGTCTACCATCCATCCATTTATCTAGGCGTGTATGTTATGTGCTACACCATACTTGGTTCGTTCACGCGTCTGTCTACTCAGAACCACGTGTCTGTCGAATTACACGTGATGTGTTGGTCAGCCAGCGGATCGGATCAGGGTTGGACGTCGTACATCTTGGCGTAGTACTCGTGTACCATCCGCTCGGCAGAAAACTGATACTGTAAGTTAGTCAAGTGGGGGAGGGAGACAAATGGGGTGGGCAGGAGTGTCTGGTCTGTGTCTGTGGGGGTGGGTGGGGGGTGGTTGAGCGGCGAACCTTGGCCATATCGATGGAGGCCTTCATCATGTTGATCCACTTGGTCTTGTCACCGTACGCGGGAATCACCTCCTCAGTCAGCACCTGCACACACTCACACATACCCACACACACACACACATGCATGCACCCATCCATGCATCGATGACGGTCCACAGGTACCTTGATGAGTGCGGCATGGTCCTTCTCGTAAGCCTCCTCCTCCTCACGGTTCACATCGTCACCCACCTACACACACGCATATACACACACGACACACGCTCATGCATGGTGCATGAGTGTGTGTGCGCGGGTGTGTGTGTTGGTTGCCTTGCCTTCCATCCGTTGACGCCGTGTTTGCACCCCTCAGGCCACCAGCCGTCGGGGATGCTCAGGTTCAACACACCGTTCATCGCAGCCTTCATGCCCGACGTGCCAGACGCCTGACGCGAACGATGACCACACGACAGACGCTCAGACGTGTGCATGAGTATTGGCAGGCAGTCGTGTGGCTTGCTGACCTCTTTGGGTCGCTGCGGGTTGTTGAGCCACACGTCGCTGCCGCGCGTGATCAGCGCACCTGACATACACACGCATCCAGCCAGCAGAGGGAGGGGATGGGTGGTCGTGTGTGTGTGTGTTTGTGTTGGTTGTGTGTGTGTGTGTGTGTGTGTGTGCCGGGGCATGTGTGTGTCAAGGCACCCTCCGACCAACCTAGTTTGATGTCGTAATTGGGCATGTAGACCACCGCGTCGGGGAACTCGTGCTGGTACTTGCTCACTGCACACATGACATGCCACAACACATGGCTGCAGTGCACCCAGGAGCAGCCTCGGTTGGCCACGTACTTACCCTTTTTGATCATTTCCTTGCCGCCTTCGTCCTGTGGGTGCGCCTTGCCCGAGAAGACCAGCTGCAACTTGCCCTCCTTCAACAGCGGAAACACACTACTCTGGATGCCAAGCCACATGCACCACATGCACCACACACACCACAGGCAGCACATGCAGCCGAGTGGAGTGCACTGTGGATGTGTGTGAGCGTTGCCCACCCACGCACCTCGTCCTTGAATATGAGGTTGTGTCGCTTGTATGTGGCCGCGCGGCGAGCGAAGCCAACCAGAAACACATCCTCCTTCAACCTGTGTGTGGGAATGAATGGACGATGCAGCACCTTATCCTCGTGTGTGGTGTGATTGGGGCTCTCTGTCTGTCTGTCTGTCTGAGTGTGTCGACAGCTTACTTCGAGCCGGTCCTTTCCTCGACCTCCTTGATGAGTGCCCGCTTGTTGGCCATGTGGGCCTCCCACAGCTTGGAGTCATTGTTGCTCTCTGGGGACAGACATTGTCAACACACACACATCCACACACCACACACGCAGGGAGGGAGGGAGGGAACCGGCCCCTCTGGATGACGCACCACATGCGCTGATGATCTCTGGGTCGCTCCATGAGGCGCAGTGGACGCCGTTGGTGATGGCGATGATCTCGGACGACCCGCTCACGTCCTTCCACATCCTACACACACCACACACCGGGACACACACGTGACGCGGTTGCGTATGTGTCCATCCATCTGTTCTCTCTCTCGTCTCACTCACTCCCTGGCGGTTTCTCCGTGTAGCTGTGCGACTCCGTTGCTGAGGTAGCTTAGACGCAGACCTGCTATCGTCATGCCAAACGGCTCGTCGCCGATCTGCACACACACACGCACACACACAGACAGACACAGACACAGGCAGGCAGGAACAGCCATTCATGATGGAAGCCGTTTGTGTGTCCTGTCTGTCTGTCTGTCTGTCTGTCTGTCTGTTGACCCACCCCACCTGCTTCATCTGGTCGGCGTCGAGATTGAGGTTCGCCCCGACCGTCTCCAAACGGGCCTGAATGAATCAATGAATGAAGGCATACCATACACACATGCGATGCGATGCGTTTCACTGTCGGCGTGTCTGTCAGTCGATGGTGTGGTGGGTGCTGGTTGGCTGCTCTATTGCTTACGAATGGGTGTTGTTCGTTGCCGGCGGGTACGGGAGTGTGTGTGGTGAAGATAACCTGGTTCTTGGTGGCCGCCCACGCCTGCTCGAAGGTCATCTCCGCCCCCTCCTTCTCCATCTTCTCGCGAATCAACTCTATGCCCGCAAACACTGCGTGGCCCTCATTGACTACACCATGAGACACACACACACACACACACACACAGACACAGAGGGGGGACACACACGTGTGTGTGGGTGGGTGGGTGGGTGGGTGTGGTGTGTGCGTAGACACATATATACAGTGGTAGATGTCTGTGTTGATGTCGAGTGCGCGGAGTGCCCTGACGCCGCCGACGCCGAGGATGATCTCCTGGGCCACCCGGTCCTCGTCGCTGCCCTGGTACAGCTTGTCCGTGTACTTCTTCTGGTCCTTCTTCTTCTCGGGCTCGATCATCAACAGATTCTCAGCACCCTGCACAGTGGACACACAACAACAATAACACAGACACGTTCATCCATCCTTCCATATAATGACCAGCGAGAGGGGTGGTGAGGGGGAGAGAGAGAGGAGAACGTACCTACCTTGACTCGGTGTACGCAGAGCGGCATGTCCTTGCCCTCGATCTTGACGCTGAATTTGATGCCCTCCTGCTTGATGAGTTGGGAGCGGTCCGTGGCGGGGTAGCTGTCCTTCGTGTTGCCATCCTTGTCGATCGACTGCGACACGTAACTGACACACGAATTGTATGTCGACACACATACAGGCAGACAGCGAGAGGCCGACAAACAACATGCATGCATGGTTCGCGTCGACTATGTGTGTCGTCTCTCCCTCCCTCCCTCCCTCCCTATCCCAGCTGACTGACCCCGAGTTCCAGAAGATGCCGATGCCATACAGCGGCAGGTTCATCTGAACATGCCACACCACACACGCACACACACACACACACACACACACACATGCATCTCTGTCAGTCTGTCTGTCTGTCCGTCTGTCTGTCTGCGTGTGTGTGTGTGTCCGCCCCGTATGCGTTGTCTGTGTATGTGTGCGTTGCGTACATCTCTGGATTGTTTGACGATGTCCGCCGCGAGGATGCCGAGTCCGCCGCTGTAGATGGAGAATCCCTGCCGGAGGCCGTACTCCATGCAGAAGTAGGCCACCGACTTGCGGCGGAGCCGCTTCGCCTGGGGCTCGTCGCTCATGACGGAACACACCGATGGAAAGATGGACAGACAGAGGGAGCAGAGGGAGGGAGGATGTCCACGCAAGCGCCCAGCGCTCCGCCAGCCAAGATCTCCCTGAGGCTCCTGCGAGCTTTTGAGCGAGCTCGTCTGCAGACCTTCGTGCACGACTCATCAAAATGGCGCATATTGAGGCTGGCGAAGACGCAGATTTTGGATCAGAGGAGGCCCAGGGCGATGGTTGTCAGCCTGAAGGTGACCAGCTTGGTTCAGCGTACGATGCATCCGGTGCGTCAGGAGGGCCTGTTCTGAGCAAGAGTCAGCAGAAGAAGAAGCGAAAACACGAGCGCTATCTGCAGAGGAAAACCCAAAGGAAAATCGATAGGAAGGCCAAGAGGCGGAAGAACAAACAGCCGCAGACTGTCGATGATGGGGCTGCCGCAGCTGTCGATGATGGGGAGCCACAGCCGAGCATTGCGCCACAGGAAAACTCTTCTGCCAGTCGTGAGCCGTCAGAGAGGAAGCGGCGCATGAACGAAGGTACCTGCCGTACGGACGTGGACACTTCACTTCTGTGATGACACACGAACACACGGGACCACAAAGGACGCGCTGGTGGGTGGCCTCTCTCTTTTCGCTCAGAGTTTGTGGCAAAGTGCGCCGATGCGCCCACTGTGGTCATCGATTGCGAATTCGAGCACCTGCAAACTGACAGGGTGAGTGAGCAGACAGACACAGCCACCGTACCGTGTGGCATATGCACGTGTGTAACGAAACGGATCATGTGTGTGTGCGTGTGTGTGTGTCCACAGGAGGTGTCCAGTTTGGCCCAGCAGATCTTCTTCTCATACGGCGCGAATCGTCGAGCCCAGCAGCCTGTGCGCATCCTCATCAGCGGCATCAGGGAAGGCAGCCGCTACACCACGCACTTCAACAAGATCAGTGGATTCGCCACATGGCCCGCGGTGAGCTAGCTGTTTGACACACACCTAGATGACTTCGTGCCATCCTTGGCCATGCCAGTCTGTCTGTCCGTGCCTGCCTGCCTGCAGGTGGAGACCATCAGCAAGCCGTACATCGAGCACATCGAGAAGGAAAGGTGTGCGACGAGCAATCCACACACACGACAGACACACACACACACACACACACACGACAGACACACGACAGTGTGGGCGTTCGGTCTGTGTGTGTCAGGCTGGTGTATCTGACGGCCGACAGCCCAATGGTGATCGACGAGCTCGACAACAGGTGACTGACGATCTGATCCATGAGGCAGTGCATTCACGCGTTGGCACCTTATCCCCCAATTCTCCCTCTGTCTGGCTGGTGCATCCCCCGGTGCAGCAAGGCGTACATAATAGGCGGCATAGTTGACCGCAATCGGTACAAGAACCTCACCCTCAACAAGGCCACTGAGCAGGGCATCGCCGCCGCTCGCCTGCCCCTCGACAGCAACATCAGAATGACCTCATCGAAAGTGCTCGCCGCCAACCACGGTAGGTACGCACACACACACCACACCGCACCACACCACACCGCACTACACACCGCCTGTCTTTGTTTCTGTGTGAGTGAGTGTGTTAAGTGCTGGAGATACTGCTCAAGTGGCTGGAGTGTCGTGACTGGGCGGTAGCGTGCAGCAAGGGGGTGCCACAAAGGAAGACAGACGGCATCAGTGAAGGTGGTGAAGGTCCGGCACAAGAAGGTGAGGAGGCCGACGACTGTTGTGCTGGAGCAGGGCAAGGAGGGGAAGCAGGAGAGCAAGAAGGGATGTGCGGGGCGGGGCGGGGCGGTGGCGTCAGCTAGCTGAGCGGTGCTCATGTCCTTATATGTCAGTCACGTTAACTCGATTGGTCGAAGGATGCATATCAATCACATGGGTGGCACGTGTAGATGTTTCCGTTTCCGTTTCTGTTTCTGTTTCTGCCAGTCGATGTGGTGTACGTGTGAGAATTGTGAGTATACACACTGCCTGTATAAATTACTGATGCACGCCATGGACACATTCCTGCACATCCCACCCATGTCACTCGTTCAAGCGCGTCATGGCATGCATGAGTCAGCCCACTCGGACACATACACGTGTCCACACACGCACCCTTGACGCAGACCGGCACGCGCTCCCCGCCCTCCCCCCCACCAGACCGAGGAAAAGGCAAACACACGAAAAGCAAAAGAAGCTTTGTCATCCCAGCCGCAGGATGCAATACACCATCCCCGTGTTTCCAGCCATGTCATGACCCGCAGCCCGCGATCGGCCTCCTCTACCTATGGCGAGGCCCCACTGCCCATCCGGCCGGCCAGCAGCTGCCCGGCCGGTTAGCTGTCTATCGCCTGAGTCGGGTGATGAAGGCAGGTTTGCGACGCTTGAGTGAGGGGATCCTGTCGTCGAATTTCAGGGCCTCCATTTCGCCCGCCTTCCTCCCCCAGTGGACACACGCCACCTTAAGACGGCGCAGATCCCTCGCACCCTGAATTGAATGAATGAACGCACACTCCTTTCCCCATGCAGTGCAAACAGATGTATGTATTCCACCCATATATGTTTTCAGCCGTCTTTCTGCCCACCCGACCGACCAGGAAGGTGCAGACGTGACTTATGAGTTCGTCCGGCATCTGGTGGTGCGATGTCGATAGCGAGGGGGAGAAACCCACCAGCGGCACCTCCTGCACCTCCCCAGGGGTCGCCTGACTCTCCACGTCCACCGAACTCGCCACCGTCTGTGCGGATGAGGCCCCTGAGCACATCCATCCTCCCCGAGCCTTCTTCACGGCACCGGCCTTGACTAGTGGTCTATCGGGGCGGCCCTTGCGCTTGCTGGGGAACAGGCCGCGGCAAAGGCGCTCCAACTCAGACACCGCATCGCGGGAACAGGAGCCCATGGCTAAAGGGCGGGAATCGGCTGAGGGCGGTTTACAGACACGTGTAAACAAGCGCGAGGGCATTGGTGATCATGTACCACACACGAGTAAAGCCTAAAGCCACCAGGGGCACACGGAGTCGTCTCTGATTGATTGATCCATCCATCATCCATCAGTCTGGCTGGGCTGCGGGTGTGAAACATCAAGATAGACAGACGGAGCTGACTTGGGATGCCACAACCCTGCCTTGCTGGCCCCGCTCCTCACCTGCACACACACATGCCATGCACACAAGGGATAGATCAAGAGCTGACATGTATGTGTGTGTGTGTGTGTATGCGTGTGTCTGTGCTGTCGCTTGCCTCTCAGCAGTGCGGCGGCAAGCTGGTCTTGCTCCCGCCTCAGCATCTGCTCCCCCGCAGACACGTGACGCGGTGACGGGTACGGCGGCCTGTAGGTCTTCCACGATACGACTGCCATCACAGCCACCAGCGCCCCCACCGCTCCTAGAGTCATGAAGCCAGTGTGGTAGTTGGTCCACTCAGTCAGGCCGCCCACAATCAGCGGCCCCAGCAGCACACCGACGTTGAAGCCTTGCTCCACCAGCCCGTAACTCATGCCGTAGTCGGTTCGTCTCCTGTCGGCCAGGAATTTGCTGCCGGCGAAGGCGGTGGCGCATGTGTCGACGGTGCCGAACCCGATGCCGAACAAGGTGAGGAGGAAGGCCTGTAGACGCCAGTCAGGGGGCGTCACGATGAAGGCCAAACAGACTGACGCAAACAACAGGCCTGACAAATGCACATTAACACACACACGCACACCCACACAAATTCATTCATTGCCACGCGACGGGCCGGCGGATGCGTGTAGGGTACCAACCGTACCGATGCTGTATTGGCCGGTTAATGTGGCGAGCCCGAAGTCGCTGAGGAGGGTGGCGACCGGTGACACCACCACCTTGATGAATGCATTTGGCGAGAACAAAAGACCCGTCAGCGTCGCACTCAGACCAAACCTAACATAGACACGACACACAGACACACGGGGGGGACACACTCACACATACGGAAACCAACACGGCAGATGGCTACCTACTTGCGATGCCAGTAAAGGGGCAGGAGAGCGGGCAGGGCTGTGGCAAACGCATAGATGCAGCACACCGCCACCACGGCCACAACGTAATGGTAGTTCAAGAACACACGATAACCCTTGGTGCTGTGGTTGAGCGTCTCGCTCTCACTCGGATGCTCGGGCACCGGCAGATCGTTGGGAAAGAAGGCAAAGAGCATTGCCGTGACGACGGTCGCCGCAGCACAGAACACTATCATAAACGAGAAGAGCATCGTGGTGCCGCCCCAGTCAAAAAGCACGCCCCCAATCAGCGGGCCTATTGCGATTCCAACGTCGGCAGTCATCACCAGGCCAGTCGCCGTCGCCTGGATCTCGGGCGGGTGGGTGCGCGCAACGCCACCTGCATTCACGGGGGCACACAGGCAGGCAGGGAGGGAGTAAGTGTTGCCCACACTGGTGCAACCAACGTGGTTGGTGTGCTCGGCTCGCTCACCCAGTGCCGCCGTCCAAATGAAGGCACTGGCACACCCCTGCACCAGCCTCGCGGCCACATAGACAGTGAAGTCGGCTCTGTAAAAGTACACAATGCTGCCTGAGCGAGTGAGTGGACAAAGAGAAACGAAACGACCAACGGATGAATGACGTACCAAACCATGAGTGGCTGGCTGTGTGTCGGTTCATTCACCGAGCGTCAGCAGCACGCCAGGAAAAATGATGAGTGGCCGCCATCCCATAGCCTCCGTCATCCATGAGGCGACGGGCGTCACGATAATGGAGCTGACAGGCCGAGCGGAGAAGACGGCCGACTCACGAAGCGGCGACAGATTCAACACATACGGCAACGCTGCAGATACCAGCGGCATGCGAACATCCATCCAGCATCCTCGATTGTCTTAATCGCGTTGTGCTTGTGGTCACCTGGGACAATGATGGTGTCGAGCATGGTGGAAGTGAAGATCTGCAGCCACGCCTGACGGAGAGGGACGCAACACAACACAACACATGACACAACGTGTGCGCCAATGAACTTGTGTGAGCTCACATTTCCTATTGTGCTCAGGCACAGCAGCTTCCTCTCGGGCCCTGCTTGCGGCCGTTCCATGGATGGATCAATTCAGGGCGGTACTCATCTCATACATGAGCTCATCCTCAAGCTTGAACTGAGCAGCAACGCAACAGACAACGGAGCAATACTATGAGATCTGCCCTATACTTGATCATCGTAGCCTTCCGGGATCTACCTTCATCCTGCCATCGCGGCAGCAGCGGTTTCACGCAATGTCCTAGGCGCGTCCATGCGAGCTCATTGTGCGATTGAGCCTCGTTTCTCCGCCGCAAACAGACGAGAGAGGATACATGGCGCTGAGTTGAGCCTATCCACTGATTTTTTTTTTTTTGGAAGAGATAATTGACAGATGGCATCCATGCACTCGCTTGTCCAAATCGCCTCCATGAATCTATCCACATATGCCTATGCACAAAGGGCACGCTCACTCATCCGATGAGAACACCCCAGCCCCGTCCATCGCCCCAACACCACGCCATGACTGCCTCCCGCCCCTCAAACACAGGCTAGCAGCCCGCACCAATGCAACAGACAAACGAGCACGCAGCCACCCATGCACCCGCCCTCGCCCCCTATCTGACCACCCCTGCCTCGTCAACAGCTGCTCAGTCAAGCGGGTGAAGAAGTGCTCCGCCTCCCTCCCCCACACCCCATCGACGGTGACGACCAGAGGGGTGAAGGTCATGGACAGGTCCTCGCAGACCTATCCACTGAAGAAAATGCGGAAAATGATGGAGATCTGACGCCGTTTGCAGCTGACGACGCCTTGCCGGTGCTGATCTGAAGCCACCATCTGCCCTTTACCAAGGCCTCGGCATGACACCAACATGCCCATCCATCCTACCCATGTTCTGGTCCACAGTCACGGCAGCGTCAGTCATCTCCTCTTCTCTGATGCTTGCCCTGCTGCCGCTGCTGGGCTCTGCCGTGGCTTATGGTGTGCTCAAGTGCGACCCCAACTGCGCCCGCTGCCATCTGCAGGACTGGGATCTGCAGTGGGTGTGCTATGAGTGCGACGAGGGGTACACCATCTGGCGGGACCAGTGCGTGCCGCCGTGCACCACCGGCTTCTATCGATTCGGGGGAGAATGCAAAGGTATCTACGTATGTATGTGTGTGTGTGTATCAAGGAGGGAGGAGGGAAGGAGACCGACATGCGCATCATGTCCTTCGGGAGCGGGAGGGAGCATGTGCGCGTGTGTGTGTGTGTGTGTGTGTGTGTGTCCTATTCAGCGTGTGTGGATCACTGCGATGAGTGTACGGGGCCGCTGGAGTTCGAGTGCACCAAGTGCTCGGGCGGCTATGTTCTAGACGAGCGGCGGCTGTGCCTCACTGTCTGCCTCGATGGCGAATTCCCTCTCGCCGACGGAAGCGGATGCGCACGTCAGCACACACACACACCGAGGCGGACAGCAAATCAGGTACCTTTATATATTTTCTCCCTGTCCTTCCATCCATGTTGTGTGCCCGCAGCGTGTCACAGCAGCTGCCTGACGTGTGTGGATTCGTATGAGATCCACTGCACATCGTGTCTGGCGCCCAACACGCTGGTGCCTCACGTGACAGACGCCACACGGGCCAGCACTCAGTCCTCCACAGGCATGTGTGTGGCGCCCTGCCCTGAGCAGAACAGCACCTTCAGAAAGACCACCTACTACAGATTCTGCAAAGGTGCGCACGGCCGATAAACTAAACCGACACAGGTGCATCAATCACCCCGTTTGTTTGTTTCTGTTGCTTCCGTGATGTGATGGTCAGATTGTCCGGAGCACTGTGTGCGGTGTCAGTCCCCCTACACGTGTGACGAGTGTGCCGAGGGCTACACGCTCATCACCGGCAGATGCCAACTATACAAAGACACCGTACAGTACACACACACTTACAGTCAGGCAGCCACATGACTGACATGCCTGTGAGTGAGTGCGGTGTGTGCCACCTTGATTGCGTTGGTCAGTCTGAGGATTCCCGATTCGACGATTACTTTGGCGATGCCGACGACAGGTTCGCTGACTGGCGACCTGACTTCAACTTCAGTAAGATGGGAACGGACACAACGCATCACACGACCGACCTGCAGCCATCACACCGGCCTGTGACGTGCGTGTGATTGTGTACTTGTGCAGCGAAAGACCTGTGGGAGAAAATGTGGGAGGAATGGCAGAATGGGTCGTGGCCGGGCGGCAACCCTTTCGGATGACCGAGTGAGTCAGAGAGTGTGGTGGTCTGCTCAGTGCCGGCTGCTGTGCATACTTTCGCCATCGGCTGGCCGATCAGCGTGCCGTTCTTGTGATCGATGCTGTCAAGAGAGGCGGGCGCTGTCAGAGAGGCGTGGCGGTGTGATGAGACAGTGAAGTATGGCTTTGCTTGTCTGTGACTATCCTGTGTCGGCTGCTCTGCTCCTTGCCTGCAGTGCTTCGCTGTCTACTCCCCGGAAGGGCAGCGCAGCACTTTCTGTGTGGTTGCCCCAAGTGTGCAGTGAGCAAGGTTGGATGACCTGTTGGTTTTGCTTGTACAGCTGTGAGGGAGCGGGTGCCTTGTCATTTCGGCGGATGGATGGATGAATGGATGGACACCTGTGGACAGAGGGTGATTCCAAGCCAAGGAGCTGGCAGTCTGGTCAAGCAACACGCACTGATGATAAATCGGTCATTTGCAATGGAAAAGCTGCGGTTTTTGGGTCACGAGCTGGTGAGTCTGGGCAGGAAGCTGGCTTTCATGGACGTTTTCCAGTTCCACGGAATGGATCGCCAGCTTTTCGGCTAAGCTCGCAGCTTTGGCCTCCCTGTCGTGAGAGAGGACTCCTGCAAAACGGTGGATGATTGTTTCATCGTCGGCTGTGATTGTAGCTTTCAGTGATGTAGGATGGGCGGGTCAATCGACAGTGATTGAGTGCCGACTCTGAAGGACTGAGATGGTAGATCTGAGGCGGGAGTGAGCCGTCGCCGCGAGCCTCAGGGCAGTGAGGACGCCTCATACAGGTCAGCCCCTGCTGAATGAGCTCCACACACAATGTGGAAGCGACCGTCTTCCCTCTCTCTCGGTGTTGTTATGCAGATGCAGTCGCTGCTTGGGTTGTTTGGTGGGCGCCAAGAGGCGGCCGCATCTTCTCAGCCACCACCCACCCACATGCCTTCATCTGGCCCGGTAAAATGAATGACAACAAAGGCCTTCTTGATTCTGCTGTGTGGTTCATTCATTCTGCAGACTGAGGAGGAGTATTCAGATGAGAGGCAGTTGGACGACCTGCTCTCGCGGCAGGGCCTTTCTCTCGGCGCGATTCTCGGCAGGAACCAGAGCCCTCAAAGCCGGCAGCTGACGACCTCAATGCTGTGCCGCACCGCCAGATCAGGCGACGACGTGTCGAGGCTCTGTCGTGAGGGCGGAGCTGACCCGAGTATCGCCGTCCAGTTGGAGACGGACCATCCAGAAGGCAAACACCTGACGATATTCAGCAGCATCCTCTGCCTGGCCATCGATGACATCAATAGTGCTCCTCCACTCATCGCGGCCGGCCGGCAGCTCAAGCTGCCATTGTGGCCCTCGCGAGAGCTGCAGCGGGAGGTGCTCGAGGCGCTCATCGCTGCTGGTGCGGGTGTGGACGGCCGTCCGTGTGAAATCACACCCCTTCGAGTGGCCGTGTTGTACGCCCAATGTGACGGCTGTGGAGGTGCTGCTCGCCCATGGTGCGGCTGTACGCGGGATGCGGCTGGCTTTCTTCCGATTGAGCGACCGTCCATTCTCGCCGAGCCCCCAATATGAGCCTGCCCTGCTGGAGGTCTATCGCCAACTGCTTCAGAAGGACCCCACGGTGGCCAGCGAACATACCGATGAGGGCAACACTCCCATGCACTGGATCGCTGTGGAGAATTCGTCGCTTTCACTATCGCCAGATTTCATGCACAGCTACCTGGACCTACTCGCGGCCCACGGCGCCGATCTCATCGCGAAGGACGCCAAGGGCTGTACGCCCTTCGACTACGCCGTGGTTCAGGGCGGTGGCGATGTGGTGGAGTGGCTGTTGGAGCAGCTCGGCACCAGTGAGATCGACAAGAGCCATCCGTTGGGGGGCACAACGCCACTGACGGCGGCTGACAGTCATCTTAGTGACCAGCTGAGAGCGAGGGCTCCACTGCAGCAGATCGATAGGGCCAAGCAAGTCATCCGCGCACTGCTCAGCAACGGTGCCGACATCCAGCTGATGCGCAGAAGCGGTCGAAAGGAGGACATTCCGCACAGGCTCGTGCAGGACATCCAGAATGAGATGCACAGCCAGCTGAGCGCCCCAGTCGAGCCGCCGCCTGCCCCTGGCAGCAGGTGGGAAGACACACACACACGAGTGAGTGGGCGTGCGCGGGGTGGTCTGTCACTTGACTGTGCTGTCACTTAAGTGTACGGACTGGTGCCGTCAAGAGCGACACGGCCGAGCAGCCACCTGCCTCTTCCTCTGCAGTTGATCCTCCTCGGTAAACGCTGCACCATAGTCACAGCCCGGCTCACCTTCCTGCGTCATGCGTCTTGACAGGATCCGATCTGCCCCTGGTGCCTTCCCCACCACGCAAGACACGCCGGAGCCCGTGTACGAGCGCACTTTGCGGGAGCTGCTGCAGCCACAGGGATACGGCCTGCGCACCACATGGCGATGACAGCCCCGCCGGCCGCGAACTCGCCTACCGCATCATGGGTCGTTCTTTTACCTCAGCTGATGGTGTGATGCGTCTGCATGAAGCCGGCGCGAGGGCCGACCTGGGTGTCCAGCTGCGTGTGGGCCCTGGCTACTGGGTCGGACAGCTGGCGACCGGGATCAGCATACTCTCGCTTGCTATCGACGATGAAACCAATGACGCGCCTCCCGTCGTTGAGCACCATGGCGGCCGGCAGCTCAAGCTGCCAGTGTGGACCTCACGAGAGCTGCAGCGGTCGGTGCTCGAGGCACTCATCGCTGCTGGTGCGGATGTGGACGGCTGCCGGCCTGCAGGGCTCGACGAAACTCGGCGGCCGCTCCGTGTTGCCGTTCTTTGTGCCAACAAGACGGCTGTGGAGGTGCTGCTCGCCCACGGTGCAGCTGTGCGAGGGCTGGATGGGCTGGATGAGCTCGTGTGTCCGCCGCTCAATGAGTCCTGGGCAGCGTCCATCACTAGTACAAATGCCCGGCTATTCGTGATTCAGCTGAGCGCCCGCTATCAGGAAGCCTTTGTGACCATATGCAGCCGTCTCTTCGACCATGATCCAGCCCTGGTCAACGAGGCGTGTGACGGAGAGGGCGCCTTGCACATGGCGTGCATGGCCTCACGAGCGTACCCAGCGGCCTTCATACTCGGCTACCTCGAGTTGTTTTTGCGGTACGGCGGCTCTCTGACTGGGAGGAACAGCGGAGGCCAGACGCCCCTGGACATGGCTGTGTCTTGGGGTGCGCCCAGTGCGGTTGCCTGGCTGTGTGAGCGGCTGGACACTGCGGAGATCAACGCCGCCCGCGTGTCGTCATCCGTTGTCCATCAGTGGTGCTCGCTGCTCGGCCCGTCGGACGTCACCAGTGGGAGGCCATACATGATGACAGCTCTCGAGGAGGCTGCCGTCGGCCTCGCACAGCAGCACAAAGTCAAGCCTGTCGATGGGAGCAAGGTCGGCATTCGGAGAGAAATCATCCGTGTGCTGCTTCAGCACGGTGCATCGGTGGGCTGTATGCGCACTGACACCCCTGGGCAACGGCAATTGCGCAGCTTGGTGTTGGGCATCCAGCGAGAGATGGGTCTGCAGCTGTGCGCACCACAGGAGGAGCTGGCCATGTCGTGCCCCCCTTCTCTATCCCCGTCCACCCCATGCCTTCCCCCGGTGATCGAGTGCCCATCGTCATCCGCCCTGCAGCATCAGCAGCAGCAGCAGCAGGTCTCGGCGCAAGTCAAGGAGGCGACAAACACGGCCCAGGCCATGAGGAAATCGGCCAGGAAGGCACTAACACGGGAGGGTCAGGAAGCGATCACAGTCAAAGTGGCCAAGAAGGCTTCCACTGCGGGTGGGCAGGTGGATACGATCGGCTTCGAGTGGGAGCTTGCCGGCCTGCAGCACACGCAATGGGCGGCCGAGCCGACGGGTGAGGCGTTGCAGGCGGCTATGACGGCCGGTCGGGTATTGGTGGATGGCGTCATGGCCTCATCTGTCTGGAAAACGTGTGCTAATCGGAGTGAGTGCAGCTTCACCGGCAAGGAATCCAGGCTGCTGGGCTACCTGCGTGGCATTCCAGGTGTGTACACAGGCCGGGAACGGGCACCGGCCGCGTACTCTACGTTTCCTCTCTCTCTCTCTCTCTCTGTGTGTGTGTGTGTGTGTGGCAGGCGCTGTGGACACTGAGAGAGCCGCTCGCTGCGATGCTGCACCACATGCACCACAAGCCGACAGCCCCCTGCCTCTCACCACTGCTGTGCGCTTCATCCTGGCGCTTTTTGAGGACCACGGAAGAGGACTTCGCCTGCGCTCTACTGAAGAGGACTTCGCTACGCGCCAGCTGAGAGTGGCATCTCAGGCGTCGTGTCGCATTGGCGGCGAGCGCGTGGGTCTGCATCTCGCGCCCACGATGCATTCGGCTCGGCCGACCTGCCTGTTGTGTGGGCTGGCGCAGTGCGCTTTGCGGAGTTGACAGAGGGGTGTATCAGCATGCTCTCGATCCTTCGCGGCAGCCTGTCGGACTTCGAACGGAGCTCCGTGAGAAGTGCAGCCAGAAGGGCTCGTACACGCGTGCTCCAGGATGCCTGCGATCCGTCCGCAGCTCCTGAGAGTGAGACCCCCTCATCATCATCGTCGTCATCTGCCGCCCCGCCCGCGC
Organism: Vitrella brassicaformis; assembly: GCA_001179505.1. Lineage (NCBI taxonomy): Eukaryota > Vitrellaceae > Vitrella > Vitrella brassicaformis. The sequence continues at coordinate 326,499 of CDMY01000356.1, read as the reverse complement.
CCCTACATACAGAGGGCATCGAGGCCACAAGCAGCACCAGCACCAAGCAGCCACGAGAGGCACGAGCAGCGGAGGGCGCCGGGCAGCGAAAGGCGAGCAAAGCGATGAGCAGCAGCGCAGGGGGCCGGCGGGGCAGTGGACGGCAGCCGCGGTCTGCACCCAGGTCAGCAGGCACTCGCGAAGGGAGTACTCTATGTCGATGCCAAACAACCCTCACTCCTTCGGTTCCTCAGTCCGTTGGATGACACTAATCCGTCTTCTTCTCCATCTGCGGGGCTCTTCTGGTAAGCCGTGCCGTGCACCACCGTCGCACAATGTGGCCAGCCGAGAGAACTCGTTCTCGCTTCCATGTGTGTCAGTATGCCTTTGGGTACTCGATTCGCGGATGCATCTCCGTGTGACAAGTCTTTGCCTTTGTCCGAACTCTCAGTACCGCCAGAAGGCATCAAGGTGCGGGTTGCCGCATATTGCTGGGAATAAATGGATGTGCTCTGTACCGGTTGCGTGCTGGTTTCCAGGCTTCCGCGAGAGGTGTCGATGCTCCGCATTTGGAGCAGGTGGAGAGCCTGCTTCGATCCCAGGGCCTATCAGTGGCGAGCTTCGAGGTCGCTTGCCGCGCATCCACGGCCACAAGTGCCTCTGCGTCTCAAGAGCTACTATGTCGGACCGTGTGCCGTACACTGGCTGGCCCCGACGTGTGGCGGCTGTGCGGGGACGGCGCTGACCCAGAGACCGCTGTCGGCATGGGCAGGGAGCCAGCTCGGGAGCCAGTGGCGCTGCCATACTGGCTCGTGCTGGGCGGTTCCGGGCCAGTGCGTGTGAGTGTCCTCTGCCTCGCTGTTGATGACCCGTTCAACAGCTGCCCGGCCACTTGGTCCGCTGTGACGCAGCAGCTGCGCCTTCCTCCCTGGCCCACTTGTCAAGTGCAGCGTGAGGTCCTGCGGGCACTCATCGCTAATGGTGCAAAAGTCAACGCCGGCATCGAAGAAGGCGTATGTCCTCTTAGCGTGGCCCATCAGTGCGCCAACGTCACCGCGACTGAGGTGCTGCTCGAGAACGGGGCGGCGGTCCGCAATGAGTATGACGATGCACCGCTGATCTCATCACAGGATCAGGGAATCATGCTATCCATGGGCCTGGCCCTTGCTAACTTCAGCCCGAAGGCGGCAGCCCCATCGCAGCCCAGCCCTCCCTATGAGGCGGCACTCCTCGAGGTCTATCGCCTACTGTTTGAGCATGACCGTGCACTCGCCAGCGGACGCCTCTCTGGAACGACGGCCATGCACATGGCCTCTCAAGCCTCACCCACGTTGTCATCAGCATTCATTCGTTCGTACCTGGACCTGCTGACGGCCTATGGTGCCTCCTCTGATGCCACAGCCGATGATGGGACGACGCCACTCGTCATGGCCGTCTCCTGTGGTGATGCCGGCCTCCCGGTGGTGAAGTGGCTGTGTGAGCGGCTCCGACCTGGTGAGATCAACCTCAACTTTCGGAGTGGACCGGGGCAGGGAGCCACAGCATTGGGCCAGGCCGCGTACCGTCTCACGGACCAGCTCTGCGAGCAGAGGGCCCCACCAACGAAGATCGAGCGACAGAAGGAGATCATTCGCGCGCTGCTGCGACACGGTGCATCCGTCGACAGACTGGCGGCAGACACTCCCTTTCGGCAACGGGCGCGCAGTTTCGTGCACGAGATCCAGGAAGAAATGCAGCAGCGCAACAGTGAGAGGGAAGGCAACCCGGGTGAAGGGGCCAAGGACGAGGGCGGCACCGGCCGGGCACAGCGGCCTGCATCCAGAAATGCGGGTCATTCTGAGCCGAGTGAAGCGTCCCTGCCCACTACTGCTGCATCCACAAGGTAGGGAAGACCAGAAGCGCCTTCACTGTGGATGCAGAAGAATGCCGTCCTGCCTCTTCGTGGCTGTGGTGCGCGCAGCCGGTCGTCTGCAGCGCTCAATGAGGGCGCACGTCCATCTTCTTCGTCCACTGCCAGCACGTAAACGAAACACTCAATCGATACACGCTATGACCGCCTCTTCTTTGTGCGCATCGTCTGTGGCTTGTCTGCTCTTGGCAGGGGTGCTGCGACCTCCGCTCCGAGTGCAGCTGCCGTTGTCCACTCCCCTGCCGACAAGTGGAGAGCCACAGGAAACGACCTTTTTAAGCGTGACAAACATCTCGACGCCTATCGGGCATATCTGCAGGTGGGGGGCTGAACACGTGCACGCGAAGAGCGTCTTCAACCCACGATGCTGCTGTGATCTCTGACTGTGGGCTGCAGGGTATCCGAATGGAGCGGGAGACTCTCGGCGAGCTGCTCGTGCGCCGCGCCCAGTGCCTTATCGGTGTCGAGGGCTACCTTGACGCCTTCCTCGACGTGACGACCGTCCTCCGCATCCTTCCGCCTCTCCCATCCGTCGACCCTGGCAGCAAATGCGCCACCATTCAGTGCACGGCTGTGGGACTGTACAAGGGCCTGATCGAGCAGCTTTGCGCCGGCCCAGGGAGGCGTCGACAGGGTCGACGCCGTGCGGCTGACGTCGTCTTGCCATCGAAGGAAGCGATCGCGGCACTGATGAAGAACGCTATGGCGAAACTCTGCTCGACAGAGCGGCAGATGCCAGGCAGCCCGCGGCAAGTAGCGGACGCGCTGGCGGAGGGCGAGATGCTGCAGGGGGTTGAGAGGTACGCCGAGGCGCGCGACGTCCTTACGGCTGGTCTGGCTACTGCTGATGTGGAGACCCTTGTGGCGCTGCTCAGCAACGCGGCTGCATGTCTGCTCAAGCCGGAGCTCATCAAGGAGGGAGGGCCGGACGCTGTTGGCTGTGCTGCCGCCGCCTTTCATCTGAGCTCCCTGCAGGCGCCCTGCGAGCAGCTGAGTGATATCCAGCAGAAGACGCTCATTCTGCTGGGCCACGGGCTGCTGTCGGAGCGGCTGTTCGATGCTGCCGACGCAGTCACCAAGGCACTCGGCGACAATGTAAGACGATATGATACGACGCAAATGAATCAAAAGGGGACATTGATGACGATTGACGCTTTTCGTGTTTTTCTTACCAGGGTTTGGAGGGTCAGATGACGACAGAGGCCAACGCGCTGCAGCAGCGCATCCACACTCACATGGCCAATGCCAGCGGCGTGTACGACTGGGCGGCGATTTATCGACATGCAAAGGGCAACGCGCGAAACACGCCGCCCGGCAAGTCGACGACGCCAATCGACGTGGGCGAGTACGTCGGCCCGGTCGCCATCCAACACGCACCCAACAGACAGCCCTGCCTCATCGCCACAGAGAACATCCAGCCCGGGCAGCTTTTGATCGTCCAGAAGGCCGTCATCGCAGTGCAAGCGCCCACAGAAGGCATCCAAGGGCGGCTGTTGGAGCGGCTGGTATCTCAGCGGATGCTGCCCCAGTTAGTGGCCGCGTGTGATGGTTGGCACCCTCGGCTGCTCTCTCAGCTGTGCTGCTTGCCGCTTAGCAAGGGACAGCCCTCGGCCATGGCGTTGACGCTGGATACGTGTCTTGGGCTGACTGTGGAGTTTCCCCTTCTGCCGAGGTTCATGGATTCGCCGGCAGGAGAAGAGTTCGGTCAGCCTGTCGTGCAGCGGGGCTACTGGACCACCGATCGCCTCCGCCAGCTGCTCGACTTTAACACTCGCGTGGTTGATGATGTCATTGACACCTCCCTCGTCCCGTCTGTGACGGGTGAGAAAACAAGGCACGGGAAGATGCAATGCACGGCTTCACACTGTGTGTGGTCTTGGCCTGCAGTGGGCCTGTGGCCGTTGCCCTCGCAATCCAGTCATGCCGGCGCGGAGCGCAACGCGATCTGGTAGGCGACTAACGTGGCAATGACAGGGAATCTTCTTGCTTCTTTCACACATGTATGTCTTGTCCGGTTCACACAGGTATGTGGTCGATGGGGTCATGATCGTGCGTGCAGTGCGCCCCATTCCCACGGGCAGCGAGGTCACGGTGTCCTATTTGAGCGATACCTTTATCTCTCTCGCCAGCTGGAGGGACATGGCAAGTCGCCACCAGGTCCCTGGGCCCCAGTACAGCTCGCGGGCGACGTCAGTCATGGAAGAAGTGGAGCAGCAGCTGCGGCGGCTGTCCCTCACGCACGCGGAGAGTGCGCTACGTGAGCTGGAGCAGATGCTCCGGAGAGTCCGCGAACTGAATGTCGATACCCCCCTAATAACGAGGATGCTGCACATGCGTGTGTCCATGCTGTACGCCAATTGGCGGGACGAGGAGGGCCATACGGCCATGCGTGAGGTTCTTGAGTATTCGCGGCAACGGCGGTCGTTCGACGTGGACGACCTTGGACTCATGGCCCTCCACATGTCGTCAATCCCCAGCGGTGAACCGGAGCGAATGGAGATTGCCGACGAGCTCAAGAAGTCGTGTGAGGTGCTGCTCGGCACGAGCGAAGCATCCGACATTCTCTACTCTGAGGAGGACCCACACGCGAGATTTCGGGTTGGTGGGATGGGGGTGGACGTGGGGTGAGTGTGTGTCTCTGTGTGTGTGTGTAAAATGTTCGTACGATAGCGGTGTCTCGTTTGCTCTGCTGTCTCTGATGTGACACACCAGTGCTCTGCTGGCCATCAGTCCATTCTGTCTCAGCTGCGTGGATGCTGGCCGGTGCACTGTTGATGTGTCATGGCAGAAGACAGGTAGGCTAACGCACCGGTGTCTGGGCACACTTGTGTGCGCAGACGCCCCTCTCCCTCCCTCTCTGTACGTATGTACATATTACATATTACATATTGTGTATTGTATGTGCGTATGTGCGTATGTACGCTGACATTGATTGCTATCTACCGGTCTCTGGAGGCCGCTCGCTGCGTAGGAATGTGCACACGTCGGTATTTGTCTATCGTCTGTAACGTACGTATTTCACATGCACGCATACGAAACCCCTTTGTACACATCACATCCATGAGGCCTTTTCCGGTTTTTATCTTGCTTGCGTGCCAGTGCATTTAAGACGTCCGTCTTGCATGACTCGAGCCCTTGACGGAGCTGGTGTCTTCACACAGACAGAGGGACAGACGGAGGGGCGAAGGGCAGACATCGTGCGAGACGCACAGCTAGGCGGCTATCCAGCAGCGCACACAGATAGGACAATTTTGCAATCCAATCAATTGCATGAGACCCCCTCCCCATCGATGTTTTGTGAGTCCACGCAGGGCTGCGGAGGAAAGTACGTGCACGCAGATAGATGTGCATCGTGATGAATAGCTTTATATCTCGCCTGTATTGTATGTATGAGTGTCAAGACACTACACAAACGCCATGAATTCACCCTCTGAGTCAAGCCAAAAGACAAAACCACCACCCCAATTGTCTGTCCATCACGCAGGCACGGACACACATATGTATGTTGCAAAAAGCTGTCCCCCATCAGCCCCTCATGATATGATCACTCTGGCCTGAACCGGCCAGTGGTCTGACCCCCCCTCATGCAGCACACGACAATCCACCACATCAAACCCCTTCACAAATATGTGATCGAACAGCTGCGGCGCACAACACAGCGTCTTCGCACAGCACCCCTTCCACGTCGTCCTGCCCCTCCTCTGCTGTCGAGCACCATCCAGCAGACAGTTGGTGAAGCCCATCTCAGCTGTCATGAAGCGCATTGCCGGCCCAGTAGAGCAGTTGAAGTCCCCCAGGACGATAGCGGGGAGCGACGGCGTGTACGCGCCCATATGGGAGCGGATCTCGTGTCCCCGCTGCTGCTGCACGAGGATGGGCACCGATGGCACGGGAGCCTTCAAGTGCACCTGGATGATCTGGAAGGGCGGCATGGCTGCATCGGACGGCGGGTGGACGGTCACGCGGCAGGCGAAGTACCAGTTAGTGTAGAGGCGGGGCAACACGCCCACAGCCGACATCGGCAGCTTGGACAAAAAGGCCAGCCCGCCCTGCCTCCACTTGTCGTGCGTGAAGCTGACGTAGGGGAAGCGCTGCCTGATGGCCGGCCGGGCATTAAGGGTCCTCTCCCAGTCCTCGTTGGTCTCCTGCAGGCAGATGATGTCGGCGTCAGAGTGCTCGATGAACGAGATGGTGTGGCGGGCACACAGGTGCCTCCAGCCGTCCATGTAGACATTCAGGGTCACCACTGTCAGCGGAGAACGACAAGCCGGGCCGTCTTGCATTGCGAAAGACAAAGATCAGAGGCTGTGGCGCTTTCGTGATGCAAGGGGAGGTGGAAGGGCACCAGGGGAAGCCAAAGATCTTGGCAGATCTCCCTCTGCGAGTAGAGTGTTGTGATTGTCCCGTCGCAACGGGAGCAGTTTCACGGAATAACCTAGGCGCTGGCGGCTAACCCATGTCTTTCACGCAAAGAAGCGGCTGTTTCCCCGCAAGGCAAGGAGAAGCGACAGGTCAAAAGAAAAAATCGCATTCGCCCGCCGTGGAGAATCCATCATGCAGCTGGGGAGCATCTTCTACGCATCATTCAGCTCCGTGCTGCAGGTAGGTAAGGTCACACACAGAGCGCCTCGCATCTTGATCTGAGTCATCCATCTATCATTGACTCGCTTGCCGTACTACTTGTATACTGCAGGTCTTTCTGCTATGCAGCCCTGGTTTCCTACTGGCGTATTTCCCAAGGAAAGCGCCCATTCTCTCTCGCGGGCTGCTGCAGGAACTCTCCCGGCTGTCGATGCTGCTCTTCCTACCATGGTAAGGGGACAGAAGACCCACCCCGAACACTGCATGTCAGGTGCATCATGATGTGTCTGTGTGGGTGGTCAGCATGTGTTTCGTGAGCTTGGCATCCACCGTGGATGTGCGTGAGCTGGAGGCTTTATGGCCCATCGTCCTGTGGAGCCTCGTGACGCTGCTGACCAACCATCTGACCGCAGTTGCCCTTATCGCACTCTGGCGCACGAGAGTCAGGGAATTGCCCAAGGCCACCACCTCGTGTGCTGTGACTTGCCTGACCTTCCAGAATGGCATCAATTTCCTTCTGCCGCTGATGCGGGCGCTCTGCCAGACGTCTGATGCGCTTGGCGAGTGGGCGGGGTCGGCGGACAGCTGTGAAGATGAGGCTGACTCCCTGCTCTTCATCCATGGCATACCCTGGTACTGACGCGAAATGGATGGATGGATGGCACACCACACCACACCACACCACACCACCATTAGTCAGCCGAGACAAACAAACACGTCAAAGCGTGTGATGTGTTCTGCGCGCGTGTTCTGGTGTCTGTCAGGTTCTTCGTGTTTTGGCTGCATGGGATGCCTGCGTTAGAATCACTGGCGGCGCTCAGCCGGCGAGCAGCAGCTGCAGCCTCTTTGTCGGATGGCCAGTCGTCACCCGATGGCTGCGCGTCTGTCAATGAAGCCACGAAGCTCCCCCTTTGTCGCGCTGCGTCGGAGCCGCCGCCAGTGCTGCCAATCCAGCATACCAAGTCTGTGCCGCCACCATCAACGTGGCGCCCTGACCACACGCAGGCGCCGCATTTCCCGGCCGGCCCCTCAACCGATAGCTGCACCCAGGACGCCGCTGAGACGATCGACATAGTGCCGTCCAACAGCAGCAAGAATGGCGATAGAGATGGGGACTCGGGCGATGAGGAGGAGGAGGAGGAGCAGCAGCGGCAGCAGCGGTGTCCTGGTGCAGCCGGCAAGCGCCACTACCTGTTCCCGCCCGCGTTGAACAGGCTTCGGCACCCGGCTATCATCGCAACCATCTTGGGCCTCTTGATGGGACTCTGGCGAGACTTCCAGGTGAGTGGCACGCCCCGTCGCCCCCCCAGTGAATATTCAATCGGTGCCTGTGTTGCGTTGCGACCTGCATGCATGGCATGGCATGCAGGTGTCCATGTTTGAGGATACGAGTAGTTTCTTGTCTGTCTTTGGGCGTGTTGGGAGGCTAATCGCCGAGCCCACGGTGACGTTGATGTCCCTGATCCTCGCGGCCTCGCTTGCACACGGCGTGCAGCACGACACCGGCCGCAGCAACAAGGACAGCAGGCACCAGCAGAGCGGCAGGCCGCAATGCCTCTCGCCGGAAGCGCTGTTCGTGGTCTTCTGCTCCGGCATCAAGCTTGTGGTCGTCCCCATGGTGGGCTGTGGGATGCTCGTGCTGCTCGAGTACCTGCATAGCGCCGGGTATGGCTCGTGGGTGCGCACACTGGTGCCGGACAGCCCGGTCTTCAAGCTGGTGCTGCTTCTGGAGTTTTGCGCGCCGCCTGCCTTGGCGCTCTCTGTGGTGTCCAACCAGCTCGGTTTGAGGGAGGAGGCGGACTTTCTGTCCAAGCTGCTGTTTTGGATGTACCTGCTGTCGCTGGTCACGGCAACGCTCTTCTGCAGCCTGGCACTGGCTCTTTTAGTGTGACTGACGGCGGTGCGGTATGGGTGTGAGGTGAGGGTGGGGGGGTTGACTGTGTGTGGGGGAGGGGGAGGGGAGTGGAGGGGATGGGGGGGACTCTATTTGAATGGCATGACGCCGGTGAAGTGCTCTGTCAATAACGCTCATCGTGTCGCATTTTCTGTGTCGGCGTTCTTCATGTGTCTGTCCGTGTGTGTGTCCGTCTGTGTGTGTGTGTGGCTCGTGTGAGAGAGAAGGGGGCGCCGTTTGTCGGCCTGCAGAGAGAGAGAGAGAGATGCAGGTATGTAGTACCTCTTAAAAGAGAGGGTGTCTGATGCGCATGTGCATGTGTGTGTGTGAGCGTGTTCATTTTCCCGCAAGAGAGAGCATCGCGAGCACACCAATTTGAATGAATGAACCGATCGACCATGGATGCTGGCTGCGTGTAAAGGGTTTTCCCAGTCTACCGTCCGTCCACATCGCTGCCGCTCGATCGGGATGCATGGCGTAGTGCCTGGAGGTGAGAATGAGAGCGTCGCGTTTTTGCGGCTTCAGCCATCCATGAGAAGTGAGGCAGTCAGTGTCTTGTGAAGCTGGTGTGGTGAGGCGGGGGGATTTTGTCGGTACATTATTGCGTGTGTGTGTTCGTGTCCGTGTCCGTGTGGATGGGAGAGGGAGAGGGAGAGCGGGGGGGGAACGAGAGGGTGTTCTCGAGACTCATGGATGGTATGGGTGACTTGGCCCATTCATGCGTCAATCGCCATCTTCCTTCCTTGGTTGATCATTTCACATAGGACGAGAGGTTCGCATCCAAATCGTCCATTGCCAGCCAGGCAGGCAGTCATCACTATGGCACTAAAGGATCGAAGCCATCACACAAACGCCCTCATCCGCCCACCCCGCCACCCGTCCGCCCACCCGATCAGATCATCTATCTGTGCACATCATTGACTAGACAACAACACAACACGCGACACAACACACCCCCACACGCCAGCTCTGTCTGCCAGACGTCATTCATGCATGTGGGTCGGTGCGCACAGCATGAGATGAGCGAGAACATGCAGCCAGAGAGACAGGGAGAGAGACAGAGACTAAGAGAGAGATTGCTGCAAGCAGCAAGCGAGAGGACGTCGACAAAAGTATGAGTATTGCGAGAGAGAGGAGGGCATGACGGCAGGCAGGCAGGCGGGCAGGCAGGTAGGCAGGAAGGCGGGGATGACGCTAGTGCCTAGACTTAGCGATTGGTTGACCGGCAGCCACTCCCCACACCACCACCGCACCACACCGCAAGAACAAGCGCAAGGCAAGCAGTCGAAGAAGCAAGAGGCCCTCCCTTTTCCCTCCACTCCACTCCTCTCACTCTCAGCCCCCCCACCCCAAGACAGCAAAACTGCCCCCAGCCGCCCCGCCCACCAGACACGTACGTCACAGCAAGAACGATATGATCGATTCCACACACACACACACATACACACAGCAGTCGATTCGATAGACTGACGTAAAAAGATAGGAAAGGTGTAAGGGGAGAGAGGGAGAGAGAGCGAGTTGGTGTGCCCAGATGGGCATGCATCATATCGTCACAAGATATCCATGCCATGACAGTACCCACCACCACCACCACCCAGCACGCTTTACGGCCGGTCTGGCCGTTGTTTTGCCCCCACCCCGCATGTGCCTCAACCCCGTTCGTAGCAGCTGGTAGGTGTGGGTGAGTGAGTGAGCCGGCCGATCGATCGATCGATCGATCAATTGGTGGTGCATGGGATGAATGGATGCTGGCAGAGAGGGGGAGAGAGGGGAGGGGGGAGGGGGGAAGGAAGAGGCACAGACGAGGGTCCCGAGAGAGACGCACAAAAGCATCTAGCTAGCAACTTACATATAGAGAGAGGCAGATAGGGGCTTTATGGGGGGAGGAGGGCATCTACGCTTATACTTACCACAGATAGACAGACAGACAGACATTGTGACAGTCACACACACGGGTGGTGGGCTGTAAATATTACGGATGAATGGAAGGAAGAATGGGAGAGAGCTTAGCTGCTTATATATTGTATGCCATGGCAGCCATGGCATGTATGCAGGCAGGCACGAAAGGTGTAGCGTAACCGTCACGTATGAAAGCACATGCACCACATGTAACTGTGTCTATGTGTGTGTGTCCGTGACGTGCAGTCAGCCGCCCACCCACCCATTCACTCACTCGCTCACTTACAAACCGGTCAGTCAGATCACTCACTCGTGGGGCCTCGGCGCAATGGAAAACCTGGCTCATCGATCCCACACCGCCCTCTCTCTCTCTCTCTCTTTCTCTCCCTCTCGTGTTCAATGCGCTCGAGCGTCACTTACAGACGTACCCACACAAACATGACATAGACATGACATACCCAGACACATGTTGTTAGCTAGCGTCTTCACTACTGAATGAGCTGAGCAACCGAACTCGTAAGGGAACAAAAGCTCAGCCACCATCACACGACAGACACGACATGTACGTTAGCACACAACACACGGTCAGCCAGGCAGGCAGGCAGGCAGAAGGAAGGGAAGAAGGAACGAGGCGAGGCGGGGCAAGGCCTCCAAGGAAAGACAGAGCAAGAAACGGGCAATAATTGGTCGTCGATTGGCTTGCACGTGGCAACGCATGCGACAGTACTTACAGACATAAGACGCTTCAACACACATAACAGACATACAGAACATACATCCACATAGATAGGTACACTTACGTAATGAATGAATGAAGCCGGGCAGTCGCCAGCCAGCAAGTGGGGCCGGCCGTGGCCGGCCGTGGCAGGCAGGTGTGGGCAGCCATGACAGAAAAACGGCCGCAGCAGGCAGGAACCAAACCAAAAAGGGCGTGGATGGGGCCCGGCCCTAATCCCATCCTCCATCGCTCCCTCACTCACTGACCCCTCTTACTTAAGACCCGGCTGTGGAATACTGTCATCCCATCCGTCTGCAGTGTAGATGTGCGTTTCCCTCTCCTCCTCTCTGACCCGCCCACCCCACCCGGCCCCGTTAGGTAGGTAGGTACGCATGCAGGATGCATCTAGCTATTGAGCTTCCTTCCTTCCTTATCTATCCTCCCTCCCTCCCTC